>CACVKS010001252.1:0-12216 GCA_902749335.1 Acanthamoeba triangularis
TATTCAGCTTATCTATTTGTGCACGTTCATGAGCGTTCACCGCAGAGAGACTTGTGTGGGCCTGGACTTCCCTCTCGGACTCCTTGGCCTCCTTGGTTTTCTTGAGTCCCATGTCGACGTCGAGCGGGCGGGAGGCAGTGGCTCAGCGGGCTAAGTAACGTTCTTGCTGGAGGAACGGTGGAGCCTGCTTCTCGCTAGAGGCGGTGGGATTGGTCGGGTGTGACTTCGCGCTCCGGCTCGGGCGCGTCTCTGGCGATCACCACAGTCGAGTGGCACTGGTGGAGCAGAGCTGTGCTCACCGACCCCAACATTAACCTGTTCACGGCCGTTGGCGCGAGTGTTGGTGGGTGTTTGACGCCACGACACAACACCAAAGTCCCCAGCGAAAAGGTACCTTTGCATGGGGCCAAGGCCTCGCGAGCCGGCGACGACGGTGTGTGCTCCGTTGACATCCGCCGCGCGGCAGATCTGGCCGGCCAAGTCGCCCGAGCCCCAGTACTCCAGCCTCTCAAAGTAACATTCCCTCTGCACATTGAGGTGTGTGAGCAGGTGTTGCACCCAAACTTGTGACGAGTGGACGAGTAAGAGGAGCATAGAGAGAAGGGGGAGAGCTTGTTGTTAATTGTTGGAACCGCTCAGCCCCTCGGAATAGAGGGACGAGCAGGCCACCACTTTCAGTGATGTAGACTATGAACCGAAGATGAAATTCTACGGTGATTCAGTACCTCCCCAAGCCCTTCACCCCGCCCTTCAACCCTGCCCACTCTTCTTCCATTGTGGGACACTCTTTCCCGTCTCGCTGAACCACAACAAAAAGAACGAAAGAAAGAATGAAAGAAGAGGGAAAAAGGGGGGTACCCCGGCAGCCTCGCAACGGTGGGCGTAGTGCTGGGCCAGTGCCCGGGCCTTGCGGCGCTGCTTGCGGCGCTGTTCGTCGGCGGACCGGCGTTCGAGGAGGGTGACCTCCAGTCCGGGCATGGGCACCTTGCGCGTCCCGTAGACCAGCAGCAGGCGGTCGTGCCGCGGCAGCGACCGCACGGCCCACGAGAAGGCCCGGTCGCTGTTCGGGCTGCCGTCGATCGCCACCACGTGGGTCACCGGCACCAGCTCCGACTTGAGCCGATCCAGCGTCCGTTCCCAGTGCGCCTCGGCCGCTCGGCGCTCCGCCTCGTCCTCGTCCTCTTCATCACCGTCGCGTGGCCGTTCGATCGGGCGCCCATGGGCCGAGGTCAAGGGGATAATACCCGAGGCCTCCTTCTCCTCCTCTCGGCGCCGTTCGACGCGTTCTTCTTCACTCGGTTCGTTAGTGGCCATGATGAGGTTGCTCAACCTTGCTGCGATTGAGGTGGTATGACTGGCCTTTACTCCAAGTGCGGCCAGTCATACCACGCACGATGGGCCGTGATCAGGCAGTGGTGGTCGTGGGCGAGTTGGCGGATTGTGGTCGGCAACCCAGGGGAAGTGGCGCCAGGTTTCTGGCCTATTGCTTTACACTGGCGCCAGTGGCAACCTTTCACCTTTTTGACCAGATTTAGTACCGTTGAGTACTTGACACAAGGCTGGACCTTGCCCTCTCGAGGGAACTCGTCACCACATGGCCACGTGATCTTAAGGGGAGGGACACAGCAGGACAGCTGACGTCACATCACCAAGAGACTCTTTTTCTTATTTTCTCTCTGGTTTCTTTCCTTCTTTTTGGTGTGGGGCGGGATATCTGTTCCGCGAAGACCACGAAATAAAACCAGAACGCGGCCAACACGACACAGGCTCCCTAAACCTCCCTCGACCACACGCAGCGACTGCCGCAGCAGCTCCACCCGCCTACCACTACCCACTGCTCCAACACTCCTGCCCACAGGCTCCAACACACCTCTCAATAGCACACATATCCGCACATGAAGGGCAGGAACACTTCGAGTGGAAGGAAGGGTGCGTGGCGACTATCTTATTTCCCAGTTCGTAGACCCTCCTGAATGGCTGCCTGATATGTTATATGTTCTTCTCCTTCTGTCTTGCCCATCTCTTCCAGACAGGGCGCAGGAGGCCATCGAGTCGTTCAGCGCCATCGTCGAGGACTCTAACAGCAGCCCCAAGTACCCTCCATTTTTCTTGTTTTTTCACTTCACCACTTATTTTTTCCAATAATTATTTTTAATGCTTATGTCATTTTCAAGTAAAATAATTTCAATTTATAAATTGTAATAATTGAATTCTCAAATGGGAAATGGTGCAGGTTTCAGTATGAGATCATTCGCGTCCCGCCGTTCCACTACCTGCACGTGCTGGACAACAACGCCAACGTGGTGCGCGTGGTGGAGGGACCCTCGCGCTACACCTGCCTCGGCCACGAGAAGGTCATCCTCGGCCCCGAGCCCATGTACGCGCCGCCCTACCCCTGCCTTCCAGGTTTTGGTGCCGGCACGACCAAGTGTTCTACAAGTGCTCCCCTCATCTCACACCCACCATCATTATCCTGCAGGATCGTGGTACCGCCTCGACACTACGCCACCATCGAAAACCCCGTCTTCAAGGATGGTGCGACAACGCACACACCACATGACCGCACACGCACGCCACTCGCACCACCGCACACATGAGGCGGACCCCTGACGTTATGTCGGTGGTGGTGGTGTAGCGGAGGGCAAGATTGTGCTGGACAAGTACAAGCAGGCCCGGCTGCGCCACGGCGAACTGGAGATCCGGTTCGAGCGCGACCCGTTCCCGCTGTACCCCGGTGAGAAGCTCAGCGGCCCCGTCCAGCCGCTCGTCGTCGTCGCCGAGAACACCGCCCTTCGCCTCAAGGCCCGTACGTTCGCCCACCCTCTCGCGCGCGTGCCGTTGTGCGGTGGTGCGTGTGCGTGTGCGTGTGCGGTCATGCGTGCGTGTGGTGTCGTCTCGTGACGTGCGCTGACAGCGTCGTGGGCGCGGCAGTGTGCGACTTTGACGAGGTCAAGGCCGAGGAAAAGGGCAAGGAGAAGGGCAAGGCCCCCGGCCGGCGGGTGGCGGGCGAGGAGTGGCTCTTCGCCGGGCCGCACACGTACTTCCCGCGGGTCGAGGTGGCGGTGATGGAGGTAATCCACGCGGTGGTGCTCAAGCCCGACCAGGCCCTCCACCTCCGGGCCTACCGCGACTTTGTGGACCGGCAGGGCGTCGAGCGCAAGGCCGGCGAGGAGTGGCTGGTGCGCACGGCCGGCGCGTACCTGCCCGACGTCAACGAGAAGCTGGTGACCACCGTCTCGGGCTACATCCTGACCAGCGACAAGGCCCTCCACCTCCGCGCCCGCACCTCCTTCACCGACATGTACGCCGCTTCGCTCTTCTTCGTTCTTCGTTCGCGTCGCTTTCGCTCTTGCGCTCATTTTTTGGAGAGTACTCACTGCGGGACGGGCGACAGGTACGGGAATGAGCGGAGGGCGGGAGAGGAGTGGCTGGTGACGAGCGAGCAGGGCGAGGTCCACATCCCCGATGTCTACGAGGAGGTGGTCGGCACTCGTGCCATCACGTCCCTCAGCAGCCGCCAATACTGGTACAAACGACACGACCAACGACCAACGACACGACAAACGACATAACACGACTGAGAGGCTGATGACGCCCTCTAATCGCGGTGGTCAGCATCATCGAGAATCCGGT
This sequence comes from Acanthamoeba triangularis, assembly GCA_902749335.1. NCBI lineage: Eukaryota > Discosea > Longamoebia > Acanthamoebidae > Acanthamoeba > Acanthamoeba triangularis. The sequence goes on from CACVKS010001252.1 coordinate 3,634, forward strand.
GGTGGACGGGGTGTCGAAGCTGGGCGCTCGCGAGCTCAGGCGCGGTCCCCTCAACTTCTTCCTCAAGCCGGGAGAGACCATCCAAGCCGGCCGCCTCAACGACAGTACTTCATCTTCTTCTCTACACTTCACTTCAAACTTGGGTCCTTGTCCCTAACCACGCAACAACACACACGACACAACAGTCTACTTGTTGATGGCGGAGGACGGGCTGCTGATGCGGGCGCGAGAGGCCTTCGAGGACGTGATCGAGGACGACAACAAGGTCAAGCGCATCACCAGGCGGCGGGCCGGCGACCGGTGGCTCGTGTGCGGTCCGCGCGAGTACATCCCGCCGCTCGAGGCCGAAGTCATCCAGCGCCAGCGGGCCGTCATCCAGCTCGAGGGCCTCAACCTCTACATCTTCAACATCGGCCCGCTCATCGCCCTGGCCTTCCTCATTCTCATCCTGCTCTGGTTCGTGGGCCGCTCGCTCGGCAGCGGAAGCAGCGCCGCCGCGCCGCCCACGATCCTCGATCAGCAAGAGCTCTAAACACAACACGGCACACATGACACACATGACACACACGACACACACAGCACATGACACACTTCACACTTGTTCAATACTACTTTTCTCTGACCCGTAACAAGCAATTATATATTAGCGTGTAAAGGTAAAAAGAGAGAGGTCAGCGGCCACGACGGCCGCCGCGGCGTTCGCGGCGTGCGTTGGAGAGGGAGAGCGAGCGGGAGGTTTCGCTGTCCCACGACGAGAAGCCGTACTTGGGCACCCCGTCGTACTGCGGTCGGTCGCTCAGCGACTCGAGGTCCCGCACTTGGGCCTTTGGTTGGTGTGCGCAGTTGAGTCAGCAGACGCGCAACCCGCAACACTATCGCCCGCGCACGCACGAAGCGAGTGCCGCGATGGGGTGGACATGTCCGTACGACGTATTTGGCCGAGTACTCGAAGGCGATCTTGCGGTTGTGCACGTTGAGGAAGCCGTGCATCTGTTTGTAGACCAGGCAGAGGAACATCACATCCTCGCTCGCGTAGCCCACCATGCTGCCCGATAGCACATGTGAGCAAGCAACGCGTGTGTCGTGTGCGTGTCGTGTCGTGTGTCGCTCTACCTTGAGGTGAGCGGTCTGGTCTTCCAGTAGGTGGGGTCTTCCACCATCTTGAGCCGCTCCTCCTTCTTGAACGAGTTGATGGCGTCTATGCGCTGCACCAGATCCAGTGCGAACGGCGCGTCGGCAGCAGACGTGTCGCCGGAGGCCTGTCGTTTCTTCCGCTCGGCCCTCTCCTTCTCCTGCTCCTGCGCCGCCTTGGTCTCCAGGATGGGCGTCGCATAGGCGCGCAGAACAGTGTTCAGTCCCACCGGCAGCGGCGTCCTGCGCCCAATGAATGATTATTAATAATTAATTATTAATAATCAAGTCATGAGCCGTGTGCGCGTGAACGCGTGTGCGGTTGTGCGCGTGAGTGTACCCTTGGCCCATCTGTCGCTTGATTACGGCGTAGGCGATCTGTGTATCGAACACGTTCTGCAGCGCCACGCCGTACTGATGGTACATCGCGTCACTGTCTCCTCTGCACGACCACCACACACCACACAATGCAGGGTACCAGGGCGATCGGTGGAGAGTGAAAAAAAGATTGTGGTGGGGCCAGGGTGTGGCGACGGCAGCCGTACCGGCAGTCGTGGAGGACCTTGCGCACCTTGGTGGACTCGAGCAGCGCGCGAAGGCCGCCCTCCTCGAAGAGCGCGCGCCCGTGCTCGAGCACGTCCACGAGGTACACCTTGCTGTCGGTGCCGATCTGCACCAGGCAGAGCTCGCCCTCGCGCGACAGGTTCACACCCTCACAGTCCACCGCGATCACCTCGAGCTTGCTCAGCTCCGCCACCATCTGCTTGCACTCTGCGCCCGCCGCCATCGCCACCACCACCGTCAGCCCCCCAACACGCAAGCGGTGCCGTGCGGTGCGCGACTGCGTACCCTCAACCTGCGAGACGATGAACACGTTGGGCGGCATCGTGCCCTCCTCCACTGCGTGTGCGTGTGCGGTGAGCGTGTGCGGTGTGCGTGTGCGGTGAGCGCAGGGTAGTGGCAAAGGTTTGGGAGCGAGGCGTGTAGGTACGTTTGGGGGGAGGGATGAGGGCGAGTGTGGAGGCGAGGGCGGCGGCCTCCTTGCCGCCCTTGCGCTTGCGCTTGACGATGACCACTTTGCCCGAGAGGGACTGGTCGCCTTGGCCCTTGCTCCGGTTTCGCTTTCGCTTCTTTCTCGCGGCGGCATCGACGCCCTCATCCTCGCCTGTGCCTTCCTTCTCTTCCTGATCTTCAAGCTCCAGAAGGTCGAATGGATTCGAAGAGGCAAAGCTGCTGGTCGTGATTGACGAAGAAGATGAAGTGGTTGTGGTTTGCCTTGTGAATCGTGAAGATGAAGTCGAAGATGATGGCTTGGCCGCAAGTTGCCGCCTCCGGCGAAGCTCTTCTGCCATCTGCTTGCGCTTATCATCCTCGGCCTCCCCTTCCGCCATCCGATCCATCGATCCCAAAATGTCGTCCAAGATCGACATCTTGCTCTACTCTTTTCAAATCTTTTTTTTTAAATATCGTTTTCAATTGTTATTTATTATTTATTATTTTATTTTTGTCGACTAGGCGGGCGAGGCATCGGGCAGTGCTCGGATGGAGCGGACCACGTCCGCGAAGAAGGCCGTATCCAGGCCCTCCTGTTCGGCCTGTGCCAGCAGCCGTAGGCCCTCCTTCTTGTCCCGAAAGACCGAGCACATGATGAGGAGCACGCGGTAGGTGGTTGTGTCGCCCTTGATGCCCCGCTGCTGCATCAGCTCGAAGAAGCGGAGGGCGTCCGCCTTCCGCCGCAGTCGCGCGTTGGCGTCGATCAGGGCCGTGAAGGTGATCAGATCGGCCTCGAGTCGGTTCTCCTCCACCATGCGACCCACCTCGTCCAGCACCTGCACAGGTCGCCGCTGGTCGTCGCCGCCGGGGTGAACGGCCATCTCGCGGGCCATGCAGGCCCGGATGTGGACGGTGACGATCAACTTGTGGGGTTGCAGCCGCCATCGCGAGACCATCAGCTCCATGAGGTCGTGGGCGCGCGCGAGCTGGCCACGGGTCACCAGCTGGTGCAGCAGCTGATTCATCCGCCCGTGCCAGTACGCGCCGACCCGCGCCCACTTAGCCATCTCTGAGTCTTGCGGGCGGCCGTCTCCACCACTACCACCTTCTTCCGCTCGGCCTCGTCCGTGTCCATCTTCGTTTTCACCTTCCTTTGTTTCTCCTTGTTGCCGTTGATGCGGTTGTTGTTGTGGCGGTCTATTTGTTGTCGACCCTGTCGTTCCGTCAAGCGGAGGGACGGCCGCCGAGAGTCGCTCGATGAGTCGATAGGCCAGGGAGCAGTCCTCGTGAGGGCTCGACAGCCGCTGCCACAGCTCATCCAAAATGGACACGCTGCGCATCGCATTGCCCCCCCCCCACCACCACAAACATCAGATATCAAAAAGCTTAGTCCGGCGTCCCATCACTACGAAACGTGTTGAGCGGTGGGTTGCGGTGCAGAGACGTGCGCGGACGTACCGATCGATGGTAATATCACTCCGGTCACTCAGGACATCCAACACAGAGAGCAGCCGATCCACGTCCCGCTTCTCTAAAAAGTAGGTGACGAAGCTGTTGACGAGCCCATTGTCTATCCTGAGGTTGTTGATCTTCATGTCGTGTAGCACCTCGAACGCCCTGCAGCCGTTGAGCAATGCAGCCCAATGCGTGAGCGGACCCCGCTATGCCATAATAGCGCGCGCGTGTGCGTGTGCGGTGGTACGTGTGCGGCACACACCTTTCCAGTTTGTTGTGACGGAGTGAAGTGTTGATGAGTGCGGCCGCGCTGTAGATGTTGAGCGGTACTCGCTCCTCCTTCATACGGGCATAGACGAAGAACATCTCGTCGAGGTTGTTGGTCGCCGACAGCGTGGAGACCAACGACGCGTAGCCGACCGAGTTGCCCAGCCGCACCTTGGGCAGCGCGGCCAGGGATTGGCTGAGAAAGGCGGGGTCGCCCGAGCGCTGGGCGAACGCTATCAGCTGCGCCAACGGACCTGCACATGAGTGCGTGCGTGTGCGTGTGCGGTGGTGCGTGTCAGCGCACGGCCCCAAAGTGTTATGCGGGAGGTGACCTTTGGGTACCTGGCCTCACGAACCGAGCATGCTGTACCCACTCGAGCCGCTGCTTGGCATTTACATCACGAAAGGGCTCCCGTTCTGGCTGTGGTGCGTGATCATCTGCAATTGCAAATGGATAAGGAGCGGAAATTAAAATGGATTTTGCCATTTCGCACGTTTGGGAGTGGACCCGTACGTGAGGTGAAGGTCCGATTCTGATTTATTGTAGTGGAGAGGGCGAACGACCTGAATTGCGGAACCGATGCTGCCAAATGAATTGCAGCACAAACTGTTAAGATGCTTGCATACTCAAAAAGTCAGCATCAAGAGAGCGGTCGGTACCTCGGCCTGTGAGAAGCGACGAAGCCACCCTACACCCACCCAATCTCCCTCTCATCTTGAGATACACAAAAGATAGCGGCTGAAAAATACTAAAAAGAAAATGGGTGGAAAATGTTGTAGGAAATCATGATGGCATTTCATGAACGCGGCGCACAAAGGGCAACGACGAGTTCGACGGTGTGATCTGGTATCTGTGGCCAAAGCATCGGTGCCAGGCCACAGGCGTTTACCTCCGCCACACTTTGCTCGGTGCTTTACAGACGCCGGCGCCCGCAGTGGGCGTCCGCTTGAGCGTTATGCTTGCGTGGGTTTTGTCCGGGGGATTTCGCCCGAAAGTTGTGCTTGTGTGTGGGCTGTTCATTTAGTTCAGGGATATATCCGCCTTTCAGTGCTCTGGGACCAATCAGCGCGGACTTGGATTGGTCGGTGTGCCTTTATCTTGGCGCAACATCAGAGAAGTTAGACATTTCCTTTCACCACCAAGCCCACACACAAGCAACCTACTCCTGCTCGCCTTGATCGCCCGGTAGTACTCGCTATCTTTCAAGCTCCACCACAGTCACACCATCATGAGACTTCCCGCCTGTTTGGCCGTGCTTCTTCTCTTCGTGGGCCTCTGCGCCGCCGAGACCCACTATCTCTACCCCACCAACACCACTTGGGCCGCCACCATCCAGGCCATGGCCGCCGGCGACATCGCCATCCTCGCTCCGTACGTGCACCACGTCAATATGTGGCCATCAGGTCACTCTGCGCTGCTGACATTCTTTCCACATGTGCAGCGGTGAGTACACGGTGAATGGCACCTTCTCGCTCAACTTCGCCGGCAGCTCCGGCTCGCCGATCACCGTGAAGGGTACCGTGGTCGAGGGCAACCTTCAGACCATCATCAAGCAGGTGGCCAACAACCAGAACATCATGAACGTCGCCGGCAGCTACTACGGCTTCTACAACCTCACCTTCACATGCGCCGACAGCTGCCTCCAGGGCGTGAGCGTGGGCGCCAGCTCGCACGCCACCTTCCAGGACCTCGTAATCCACCACACCAACCGCACCGGCTTCGCGGCCAGCACCGCCAGCGCAGTCTACACCAACCTCGCCGTCAGGCGCGTCGAGGTCTACGATACCGGACGTGACACCAGCGAGTGCTTCGTGTTCGGCTGCACCAGCGACCGGTGCCAGGTCCACGACAGCTTGATCGAGCTCAACTACTGCCACGACATCGTGGACACCATGACCAACTACGGCGTCGGCATTCAGGTCAACACCGGCTCCTACAGTACGTGGCCCCACCCTCTGCCAGGGTCTACCACCTGAAAGAACTCAACTCACTTTGATCACGTTGCAGAGAATACCATCAGGAACAACGTCATCTTCAACACCAACACTGCTGGCATTCGCCTCTACGACGACTACGGAGTACGTCCCTTGGTGGAGATGGCGATAGGAGGAGGATTGACGTCTAATCTACACCTTCTTCTCTGTTCAGCGTGGCGTCAACTTGGTGGAGGGTAACGCCGTGACCAAGACCAAGGGCAACGGCATTCAGGTGAGCTCGGGCGCCGTGGTGAGGAACAACATCGTTGCCAACGTCGTCTCGTTCGGCATCGCCGTCTCCAGCGCCCAGCTCAAGACCGCCAACCGCTACCACGACATTCAGATCGTGCACAACACCGTGGCCCTGTCCGGCCAGGCCGATCTCTCCCTGCCTGCCCTCAGCGGCGACAGCTTCGTCGTGGTCAACAACGCCTTCCTGTCCTCCACCGCCGCCTTCACCGTCGGCACCCAGTCCAGCTCTGTGTGGCTCAAGAACGCCTACGTCGCCGGCTCGCTCCCCGCCGGCGTCGCCAGCACGGCTTTGTTCCAGGTCACGGCGGACGTGGTGGGCGAGACCTACTACCCCACCAACACCAGCGCGCTCATCAACGCTGGCACCAAGAGCTACGCCAACCCCGTAACGTGGGACTACAACGGCACCCCCAGGAGCGCCTCCACCCCCACCGTGGGCGCCTACGAGTACACCACGGCCACCAACCCTGGCCTGCCCATCGGCTCCACCATCAAGACCCCTCTTGAGACCTACCCCTCGGACAGCTACAACGCCGAACCTGACACCGATGGTGGCGATTCCGGCAACGGCTCCGGCAACAACTCTGCCGCGGCCTCGGTCCAGTCCTGGATCTCCCTCATCCTGGCCTAAAGCCGCTCTGCGCCTCTCCTCTATCCCCTCTCCCACACATGTACTTATCTCTTCTTCTACCATTATCATCGCCATCCGGCCGATGCGACAATACACAAGAACGCTTGACCTTGACGCTTTTTGCCGAGTCCGCACACGTGTGGCATTCTGATCATTCCTCACCCAAAAGGGGCGCACAACAACGCAACGCGCCCCAAAGATTTGGTCGCTCGGCTTGGATGGAAAGAAAGCTGGTTGCGACCGTCTACGCGCACCCCCTCCGCTAGCTCACCAACAAGAGCTCAGGGAAGTGTGTTCTCGAGAAGCAGAGCAGCTTTCAGAATTGAAAATCAACCGTAGACCGATGTGAAGCAGAGATGGACAAGGAACAGGACTTTTTTATCAACTCCAATGCTCGAATCAAGACGAGAAAGGTGATCCTCCTAAGGCCATAAATTCATTCTGCAAAGCAGTCTTTTTTTCATTCATTTTTCATTACTGAGTCCTCATTCTAAAATCTCTGCCTCTCTGGCCCTCGCACTGACGTTTAATGCATGCGTTTCCCCTCGTAGCACAAGAGCCTATGCTACAGCGCRAGCCAGGCCGAAGAGGGGTCGCACAAGGCCGCCAAGAAGGAGCTGCCGTGGGAGCGCGAGTGGTTCCAGCGGCGACAGAGGCGGGTGGCCAAGCGCGAGGAGGAGGAGCGCCGCCAGTTCCTGACGCACCAGCAGAGCGTCCTCTCCAACCGGAACCGGCGCGAGCGACAACAGCGCGAGCGAGAGGAGGAGCGACTCGTGCAGCTGCTCCAGAAGAGGCGCAGCGGCCAACTACTGCGGTACCAACAAGATGGGGAAGAGGAGGAGGAACACCTAAGGCAGCAGAGGCTCCATGACGGGTCGCGGGCGCTGAAAAACAGCGGATGGGGCAACGAGGGCAGCTGGTCGAGCGAGGAGGCACCCTACACTCCGCCCCTGCGGCGCACAGTCTCTTCGCCGCTGGTCAAGTCCAAGACCATCGGAAATCACACTCAGCAGGTGAGAGCCTGCACCCGCCGGATGAACCCATCGAACTCGCATTGAACCTCACGCACGCAAACGCACACGCACAGGGCAACGACCACCTGCACGCCGGAGAAAATCAAGACAGGCACCTCTTCTACTGGGACGAAGAGCGCTCCCTGTTGTGGTGCGGTCCTCTTGCTCGCATCGGCCTCGCGCGCGTTGAACAATCTCACGCGCTAGTGTGTTGTGTGAAGGCTGGGCGTGTTCGACGGTCACTCTGGCAGCGCGGCCGCGGACTTCCTCTGTCGTAGGCTAATACCCAACATCGACACGTACGTGCTGGCACAGACCTTTTTCGCACCTCGCACGCCGTACAAGAATGAATGATCTTATCTTGACGTCTCTTCTCCCTCTGCCAACCCGGCCCGCCGCCCCAGCTTGCTGCCGCCGAGTCGAAAGTCCTACTCGCGAGATCACCTGATGGCAGCCATTCGCACCGGCATCATCGAGACCGAGAACCAGTTTCGCAAGGAGGACCAACCCGACGGTACCTTGCCTTACCTTTTGCTTGCTTGCTTGCGGCGGCTCCCAGCAGTGCAGCGCATTAACGAGAGCCTTCCCTATGTGCCCTTCTTCACAGGTGCCTGTCTGCTGCTGGCGTGTCTCTCGGGCGAGTGGCTGGTCGTGGCCAACGTGGGCGACTCGCGCGCCGTGCTGGGGTCCTACAGGCTCGGGTCCACCCACCAACTCACCTCAAGGTACCACTTCGCTCCCCCCCCAAGCCACAATCAATCAACGGYGGAGAGGAGCTTTATGTACACAACGCGATGACGCGGCCACACATTCGCGGCCGCGCACGCACTGATCGCGGCGAGATCGCACGCGTTGGGGTTGGGG
>CACVKS010001253.1:0-11162 GCA_902749335.1 Acanthamoeba triangularis
CGAGTGCAGGGGGCGGAGGGGCGAAGCGCTGCAGGAGGCGCACCCATTGGGTGAAGCGCATGCTGGGGTAGAACGCGTCGCTGCCCTCCCGGTCGAAGAACGTAAAGTGAATGAAGTTGCCTGACACACGCACACGGCACACGACACACGGCACACGACACACGCACATCAGCACGACACACACCGCACATGACACGACCAACGACACGACACACGCACCTCCGATGCCGACGAGGCGCACGCGCCCCTTGCCCTGGCCGAGGACCACGTCGGAGGTCTCGGTGAGGAGGTGCAGGTTGGGGATCTTGATCGCGCCCTCGGTCAGCTGCTTCACCAACAGCCCGTCCTACTCCCACCCCGAACACACGCACCACACGCATACACCGCACGCATACACCGCACACGCACACCGCACGCACGCATCGTTTGAGTCTTCCGACCGCACACGCACACGCGCGACACGCGCGACACGCGTGTCAGCACCTCGTGGTTGCCGGGCACGCAGTAGACGGGGACGTCGAAGTGGGCCTTGCCCTGCAGGTAGAGCTCGAACTCGCCCTCCAGGTGGTGCTTCCTCACCACCTCTGGTACGCACCGCACCACGGCCCATCAGTGCGCGTGCGGCGCGTGTGTGCGGTGTGTGTGTGTGCGTGTGCGAACCGATCTTTTCCGGGCGGGACATGGAGAAGGCCTTGTTCTTGAGGTGGCGAAGCTTCTCCGCGTGGCGGATGCGGAGGGCCAGCTCCCGGTCGGGCAGCTCCTCGAGCCGCTCCTCCGAATAGAACCCAAAGTCGCCACAATGCAGCACTGCGGCCCCGCCCCAACCACATTTAAGCAAAAATTGATAGATAAATAAAAAAAATAAGCTCGTTATATTCTCTACAAAATTTATTTTTATAATAACAATATATATGTTGTTATTATTTATATATATATATCTTGTTATTTATTCTACTTTTTTGTTTTTATAAGAATTAATGGAGAGAGAGAGGGGGGAACCGGCTTGGGCGGAGTGCTTGTGGGCGAGTTTGTTGATGAGGTGCAGGTGGCCGTGCGTGTCCGTCAATATCAGCACCTGCACATGCAATGATGACACCTAGTAAGTAACATGGTCTGGGTCTGGCACACCGACGTTTTATGCCCCCCCCCCCACAATACCCTCATTTTCTGGCGCTGAAGCTGGCGTGGTACGTTCGTGTGGTCAACAGTACTGTTATTCTCTCTGAGACGGCCAAGAATTACACGCATTATGAGAAATGTACAGGAAATGCCTTGTCTCACTCAGGGAACGAGCATGCTCTCGATTCACAGTATTTGAGTTGCTTGTGGTGCTGCACAAGAAGGAGGAGGTGACGATGGAAAGTGTGTGTGGGGGAGGAGCGCCCAACTTTAGTCGCTGTAGAGCATGCTGCTGGCCTGGTCTTGCCGAAGCTGCCGCAGCACCAGGTGGGAGAATTCCTCAAAGTCGATCACACCGTCCCTACACACACTCATACACACCAGTGAGACGCAGCAACACACACGACCACCGCACACACAACCACACCGCACACACGACCACACACGACCACACACACGCGATGACACTCAACGCACCTGTTGGTATCGAACGAGGGCCACAGGACGTCGATTTCCCTGGGATTGGGTGGCCACCAATCAGATCAATGGAAGGGCAAGGGCGGTGTGGGCACGGAGAGGAAGGGGTACTCGGGTGTGATGCTGACCGACTTGTCCCACATGCGGAGCGCGTTGAGCACCTCCGTCTTGTCCAGCGTCCCGTTCCCGTCGGCGTCGAAGGCGTTGAAGATCGCACGCACCGAGTCGGCCTTCATTTCTGTCTCGTGGGAACACCACACCAACCCCGTCATTGTCTGAGTGTGTGCCGCGTGTGCCGCGTGTGCCGCGTGTGGTGTACCGAGGCCGATGCCTTCACCGGGTCCGCAGTGGGTCTGGCGGTCGACGAAGCGGGTGAACTCGTCAAAGTCGATGTGGCCGTTGCGGTCGAGGTCGATCGACCGAAAGAAGAACCGCGCCTGCTCCTCCGTCGTTCCCGGGAACACTGCCCCCCCGCCGCCCGCCATTATAATTATTTTCAGATTTTCAGCCGCACGACACGACACGACACGACACGACACGACACGACACACAGGGCGTACGTTGGGAGAAGGCCCGGATGAATTCGTCGCAGGTGATGGCGCCGTCGTGGTCGGTGTCGAGCTGGTCGAAGTGCTCCTTGATGGTGTCGGACGGCACCGCCAGGTTGCCCGATGGGTCGTGGTACTCAACGCCCGGCGCGATCGTGTGGTGGTTGTTGCCCGCAACTGACGTGGCCATTCTTCAAATTCCTCTCTCAGTTTTTCGTGTGTAGTGTGTGCGACGAGTGCGTGCGGTGGGCGGGTGCGTGCGTTGCGGGCGGTGCGTGGTGGGGTGTGAGTTTGGTGGCGGGGAAGTCCAAGTCTTGTCTGGTCCTGTGTGAAGTGGAGGTGTGAGAAGTGTGGTGGGGGTGGATGTTCTCAGAAGTAGAGGGAGGAGACATGGCGTGAGCCGTAAGTAGGGTAGGTCCGAGAAGATCACCTGTCTCCCCAGATTTCCAACCGAAATCGCCAGGAAATCACGCCCCTTTCCACAGAATCCCATAATCCCATAATCCCCGTTCCCAGGCTCTCGGACTTTGGCCGAAATACTCCGATCAATCGGATGTTTCGCAACAAAAAAAAGGTTTAGGTGTGAAGTTGTGTGTGTGCTATGGTTGTCGTTGCCAGATGTAGACGAGGTTGTCGCACCCGCAGGCCACCAGGTATTGGCCGTCGCGGCTCCGCGCTGCGTAGTAGATGGCCTTGCCCACGCCCTTACTACGCTCCGCGTACAATCCCTTGACGACACACGATCAGCGCACACGACACACGACACGCAGCAACCGCACACGTGACACGGCCACCACCGTACCAGTTCGCGCGAGTGGAGTTGGCCGGTGGACGTGATGTCGACCTTGGCGGCCGCCTGGCTACGGAGGGCGGAGGTGAGGTTGTACACGTTGACCCGCCCGTCGCCGGTGCCCAACACCAGCAGCTGGTCCTCTGATAAATAGATAGACGTAAATGAGCGTGTGCGGTAGTGGTCATTTGTGTGTGCTGTGTGTGTGCGCGCGCGGTGGTGTGCGTGTGTCGTGTATCTTGCGTTGATCGCCCACCTCCAGCGGCAGGACGGGTGACGTGGCCCTTGATGAAGACAGCGAGGTTGTCCTCGGGATCGGCGTCCTTCAGGGTCCACCCGAGTCGCGCCAGCACCTTCACAACAAGAACAGCACGCGCGCCACTTGTGAACACACGCGACACGCAGCACACGCACACGCGATGCGCGACACACGCGACAGACTCATACCCGTGGGGGGTTGGACTCGATGTTGAGCAGCAGGATGCTGCTACTTCCCGCGTTCTTGCACACTGGCGTCGTGTGTCGTGTCGTGTCGTTGGTCGTGTCGTGTGTGTCGTGAGGTGAGCGCACAGGACTCTGGTGAGGAGAGGAAAAAAAGAAGAGGAAGAAGAAGAAGATGGGAGGAGAGCGAGCACGCACCCACGGTCTGGTCCGTCACGAACTGGACTGTGTCGACTTCGTGCTCGACCTCTAACAGGTTTTGCCACGTCGCTTGCGGCTTCAACACCATCTGCTCGCCAGCCTGTTGCAACCAAAGACGCGGTCGTTGGTCGTGTGCGGTGGAGAGAGAGAGAGAGAAAGCAGGGGGCGGGCGGGTTCGGGTACGAGGGCAGCTTTGGCGTCGAAGCCGGCGGGGAGCGTCCATCGGCGAATGGTCTCGTCGGCGCTGCCCGAGACCACCTGCTCGCCATTCGGCGACACGCTCAGGTCGTACACGTGCTTCGTGTGCCCGACCAGATGGGCCACACACCTGTGCCCCACACGACACCGCGCACGAGTGTGAGCTCTAATAATAACAATATAAGAATATGGATATGTAAATATAAATAATTAATAAGAATAAGAATAAAAGTGTTTACCGAGATTGGGCGCCCTGCTTGGGCGCGGTGAGGCTCCACACGAGGATACTGCCGCTCGCGTGTCCGGTGAACATGAGCCAGGGATGGACCGGCGAGAACGCGATGTGCTGCACCTCCCGTCTGCAATTAATCGTGAGACAACCGACCGCGGAGAGGACCGGTCAGGTGTGTGTCGTGTGCGGTGGTGCGGTGGTGCGTGTGTTCAACGAGCGCAAGGTGTGGGCGTACAGCGGGCCGGCGGGCATGCCGGGTACGGCTGGCACCTGAAGAACGGCGAACAGCTGGGCCGAGTCTACGTCGATCAATTTGATGTCCCCTTGCTTGCCTACATTGGGGGGGGGGGGAGAAGAAGACGCACGGCACGATCAAGGGCGCGGTTGATGAGATGTTAATGTTGGGATCACACGGCCCGCCCACAGCGCAGTTGATCAACTGCGTCTGCGTCTGTGTCTGTGTCTGTGAGGGGGGGGAAGAGGTACCCCCGGCAGCGATGACGGGCATGCTGAAGTCTCCGCGTCGCGACCGGTGCGGCAGCATCGTCCACGCCAGCGAGTAAAACGCTGCAACATGGGAGAAGGGGAGCGCCCAAAACAAACAAACGGTGAGCCGACAGTCACTGTCCAGCTGCAAGCAACAACAACAACAACAACAAAGCGACGCAAACAGCGTACTTTCCTCGCCGGCCTGCGGCGGGTGCTTGTACTTCTTGAGCAGCTTCTTGTCGCGACAGTCATACACGCACACGCTGTCTCCTCCCGCCGTCGCCACGATGTGATCTGTTGCGTGCGTCCATATGTGTTGGCCATCACCGCACACGCACACGCACACGCACCACCGCACACGGTCGACAAGAACGAGAGTTTGGGTGGTGGGTACCGTGCTGCGGATGGAAGGCGGCAGAATACACGCTGGGTTCGCTGTCGCGCGGGTCGTTTTCGTTGGTCGAGTGGCACCGGAGGACGCGCGCCAGTTCGTAGCCGCCGCCCTCGTCCCCGCTCCGCACCTCGTCGAAGTCGTCGTCCACCACCCGCACCTCCTCGTCCTCTTCTCCTCCGTCTTCGTTCTTCTTCTCCCTCTTCACCACCACCTTCGCGCCCCGCTGCCGTCGTCCCTTCGGCGCTCTCCGACTCTTCGGCCGTTCTTCCTCTTCCTCCTCTTCCTTTTCTTCCTCTTCCTCACCCTCCTCTTTCTCTACTTCTTCCTTTATGGTTCGTGGTCGCTTGTTCGGCTTCTTTGTACTCTTCTCCTTCTTTTTCTTCTTCTTCTTTTTGTCTTTCTCTTCTTCGTCTTCGCTTTCGCTTTTGTTCTTTTCTTCGCTTTCGTCTTCGCTTTCGTCTCGTGATCGCTTCTTGCCTCGGGTCGGAGCCTTGGACTTGGCGGCCTTGGCCTTGACGGTCGCGCGCTTGGCCGCCCGCGGGCTTCTCTGGTTGACGGGCGAGGCGGGCGGCGACGGGAGGAACGGGCTGGGCGGCCGGCGGGAGCGCGGGCTGAGGTCGCCGCGGCCGCTGCTGCTGCCCAGGGCGGGACTCCCGCTTAGGGGCCGCTTCACGAAGCGCAGGCCCTCCTCGCAGTCCCTCGTCAGCGAACTCCGCTTCTTCTTCTTCTTCGTCTGTTTTTTCTCCTTTCGCTCTTCGTCTTCGTCTTCATCGCTGCCATGCGCTTCTTCGCTTTCGTCGTCGTCCTTCACCTTCTCTTGCTTCACCTTTTTCCTCACGGCAGCCGGCTTCTTCATCTTCGCCGTGCTATCGTTCTTCTTCTGCTTCGGCAACTCGTCGCCGCCGCGTTCGTCTTCGCCTTCCTTGGAGCCGAAGGCCAGTCGTTTGACGGCGGATGAGGTGCGGCGGTCGAAGCGGGCGTTCTGCTTGAGCGCGTCGGCGGTCAGCAGGGCCAATTCGCCCCGCATCCTGCGACGCTTCACCTTTGCAGCGGGCATGGGCGTCGACATGTGGACCACTGCCGCCTCCTCCTCCTCCTCCTCCTTCTCCTTCTTCACCTCGCGACCACCTCTTCGTTCTTCTTCATCTCCGTCGTCCTCGTCCTCGTCGTCCTCGTCTCGCTTTCGCTTTTTGGCCTGCGGCTCGTTGTTGTTGCTGTTGTGATCGTCTGCGTCTTCGTTTGCATGCGGCCCGCGCCGGGGTGCGATGTCGTCATCGGCATTGTCATCAACCCGGGCTACAGCGACGGGTTTGCCCTTGCGTCTGGCCACACGGCGGCGCGGCGTCTCGGGCGGCTCCGTCGTCGCCAGGTTGGGTGCGGCGGCGACCGGCGCCTCGACGTCCATCTCGTCACCACTGCCGCCGCCGCCACCGCCGCGCTGATCTCCCGCCGTAGGTGTCGTCTTCCGGTCTTCGTCTTCGCTTTCGCTCTTGATCTTCTTCTTCGTTTCGTTCTTTCTTCGCACCGCAACCACGCGCTTCCTGGCCGCAGGGAGTACCGCCGGCTCGTCTCCTCCAGACTCCTCGTCGCCGGCGCTCGCCTCGCGGCCGCGCCGCCCCCCGGCTCCAGACGTGTTCCGCTGCTTCTGCGGTGGTGGCGGCTGCGGCGGCTCGCCCACGTCGATCAACTCATCTTCCTCCTCTGAGTCCTTCTCTTTTTTGGGCCGAAGCGCTTTCGCTTGACGCTTGCCGCTCGTCGTCGTCGATGTCTTGGTTGTTTTGCTTACCGTTTTCTTCTTCGGCTTCGCCTTGCTCGCCTCTTCTTCCTCTTCTTCCTCTTTCTCCTTCTCGTCGTTGCCGTCGTCTTCTTCTTGTTCTTCTTTCGTGGTGCGTGGTGCGCTCTTCTTGCTGCTGCCGGCGCCGAGCACGAACTTGCTGTCGCGCCGCTCGTCCCGTGTTTCCCACTTCTGCTTCTCCTTGTTGAGCTGGCCCAGCTCGTTCCTCAGCCCGCGCCGCTTGCTGCTGCCGGCGCCAAGCACGAACTTGCTGTCGTCCCGTGTTTCCCACTTCTGCTTCTCCTTGTTGAGCTGGTCCAGCTCGTTCCTCAGCCCGCGCCGCTCGTCCCGTGTTTCCCACCTCTGCTTCTCCTTTTTGAGCTGGCCCAGCTCGTTCCTCAGCCCGCGCCGCTTGCTGCTCTTCTTCTTCGCGGGTGTCGCGGGCGTCTGGGCCGCTGCAGCCTCCGTCCCTGCCGCGGCAGCGTCTACGCCCGACGAAACGGCCTCTTCGTGATCCGCGCTGGTGTCCATCTCCATGACAGCTCGCTTGACCTCACTTGCAATGTTGGTGCCTACCATAGGGGGAGAGAAGGAATTTTTAAGGGCCACCATCATGCGTGAGGCGAAGCTCTACGCGTAAATCCAACTACCAAGGAGTAATTAAACAAAATAAATGAACGGGTAGAAGTACTTGTATCCTCCTTCGCAACCTACCAAATCATGAGATAGCCGTTCGAATGGAGCTCGAATTTGATCCAATCAATCCGCCCCCCGTCGTCGAACGCTTGATGTAGTTTTGCTTTCCCGCCAATTTTGTCGTTGCCGCCTCACAGTCTCATTTCTCTTTATTTTCGCAGATTTTCTTTCCTCGCGTATTGTGCGTTCATCAAGCGAGGAAAGAGATGTCAGGCAAGAAGTTGTTGATGCTTGTTGGAGACTTTGTGGAGGACTATGAAGCGATGGTCCCCTACCAGTTGCTCACGTATGTGTCCCTGCATCTTTCATCTCTCATCTGCAGATCTACGCGATTCGAGGTAAAAACATGTTCGCACACCATCTCATCAATCCGCTTGCAGGTGCGTGGGCCACACGGTCGACGTGGCGTGCCCCAAGCGTAAGGCCGGCGAGAAGGTCAAGACCGCCGTGCACGACTTCGAGGGCGACCAGACCTACACGTACAACCAACGCCCACACCCGCAACGCGCACCACGCTGACTCCTCCTTGTGTTGCACCCGCGCGTGCGGTGGTGTGTGCGGTGGTGCGTGTGCGACACGACAGCGAGAAGCCGGGACACCTGTTCGCGCTGACCGTCGACTGGGACGCGGTGGTGGCCGACCACTCCCACTACGACGGCTTGATCATCCCCGGTGGACGTGCCCCCGAGTACCTGCGCCTCGATCAGCAGCTGCTCGCCATCGTGCAGAGCTTCAAGGACAAGCCCATCGCCTCCCTCTGCCACGGCCCCCAGAGTACGCCCACGCACCACCGCACACGACACACATGACACACACACTCACGCACGACACACGCGCGACATTGATGGTGGTCCTGCGCAGTCCTGGTGGCGGCTGGCCTGCTGAAGGACAAGAAGTGCACGGCCTACACCGCGCTCGAGCCCGACGTCAAGATCGCCGGCGGCCACTGGGAGGGCTCGTGCCCGGTCGACGGCGCCGTTGTCGATGGCAACCTCGTCACCGCCGTCGCTTGGCCTGGTACCACCATCTTCATCTCCTTTTTCTTCTAACACCATCTTCGTAACCTTCTTCTTCTCCTTCTTCACCTCACTCATTCACACCGTCATGACGTTGTCGCCATAGGTCACCCCGCGTGGATGCGCGAGTTCCTGAAGCTTCTGGGCACCAAGATCCACCTTTGAGCGCGCTCTTCCCCACCACGTGTTGCATGCCCCTTGACAACAACAGTTTTACATCCAGCTCTCTATTTCTCTATTCTGTACAGAAGCGTGTGTCGTGTCGAACCCGATTGGGGGCAATTTCAGGTGGAGAGGTGGAGCCGCTGCAGCCCGCTGCGGCGCGACCATACGGCGGCGCCGTCGTACCGGGGCAGCATGACGTTGGCGTGCGGAAAGTTGTGCTTGTTGAACCAGAAGGTCGACTGCGACCCGCGGTACCACACCACGTAGAGGCCCAGCAGCACCAGCACCCGGCGCCCCAGCGCCCCGTGTTCGTGACCACCGTCGCTCACCATGACCATGGCGACGACGTAGGACGTGTTGGCCAGGAACAGGGCCGCGTTGTGGACGAAGAGGCACCGCACGAGGATCAACATGGCGTCGCCGTGTTCGGCCACGCTCGCGCGCTCGATGTTGGCCGCGTGCGCGAACGGGTCGCGCTCCTCGTCATCGTCACCGTCGTCGTGGAGGGTGGTGAAGGAGGCCAGGTTCATGTGGGCGGCGTAGGAGGTGCAGAGCGAGTTGAGAAAGACGCTGACGACGGCCACGGCCAGCACGTCGTAGGCGGCGTCTTCGAGGCCCACGGCCCAGGCACGGTCGGCGATGGCGGCGGCGGTGCAGCACCACATGACAGCCTCGGTCATGTGAAGGCCCGCATTGGCGTAGATCCGCCGAGCGTGAGTCCACGGCCAACACAGCATGCCCCGGGCGAGCCACAGGAACCCGCCACAGCACGCAATGTGCAGCACTAAATTATGGTGGTATTTTTTTTTTTAAGTGAAGAAATAATATAATATAAATATGTGAGAAGTTGTCCCCACCTCGGACATGTAACCAGATAACTAATGTCATAGAAACATGTTTGGGAGATAGCCTAAGAGCTCTTTACCGTATTGGAGAATGGGCACAACCCGGCCGGCAAAGACTTGGTCGAGGTGAGAGCCTCGGCAGTCGGTGAGGGAGCGGTCGAGCACGATGTTGCAGTCGAGCGAGACGACGATGAAGAGCACCGACGTGCAGAACACGAGCGCGAGCAGGAACAGAGCCCCGAGTCTGACCCACATATGGACTGTCGTGTGCTCTTCTACCTCTTCTATGCGCTCTTCTGTGTAGTTCTTCGTAAATGAGGAAGACAACAAGGGCACAAGAAAAGTAGCCCCCCCTTTCGATAGCGGACTACAAAAACTCCTTGCTCACATAAAATCGGCCCCAATCAGGCTGGGGCAAAGTTCGGCCGAAGGGAGTGAAAGGAGACTGGTCGGGCCAAACACGGACAGATTGTGGCGCCTCGAAGTCTGTGCTTGTTATCCCGACCATGCAAGGGCCAATGTGATTACGACAGTTTACTGTTTTATGTCGGGAATTTAAAAAATGTTCCGGACGTTTTGGCTGCGGTAGGCACCCAATCGCGAATACTGAGGGAGATACACTAAGATCGAAGCGCAAGGAATGGAGATCCCCAAGGAAGATGTGGCCGAGATCAACGAGCTCAGGAGCGTCGAGCAGAGGCAGCTCGTGGAGGAGCTCATCCTTCAGCTGCACGAGATCGGAGCTGTTAAATTGGGCAATTTCAAGCTCAAATCGGGCGTGATGTCGCCCATCTACGTCGATCTGAGGTACGCCCGCCCTCCGGTGCACCAGACACGCACAGCAATCGTGGCAGGAGACCCATAGATTCTTGTTCTACAGATGAATTTGGCCTTTGAGATTTCAGATTAATTCTACAAATTAATGTCTCTACACGCAGGGTGCTGCCGTCTCACCCGCGAGTGCTGGAGCGTGTGGTCGACTCCATGTGGCGATGCCTCACCGCTTCTGTAGGCGAGCAAGAAGCCAGAAAGCGGTACGACCCACATGCCCCAAGGGGTTGATTGCAGACCGCACAAACGACTGAGCTGGCTTCCTTCTGCCTATTCTTCGTCTTCATCTGCGCCTTGATCCTTCTCAGCTTCACCCACGTGTGCGGCGTGCCCTACGGTGCACTGCCTTTCGCCGCCGCCATCGCCATCAAGCACCAGGTGCCCATGGTCATCTGCAGGTGCCGCCCCAACCCCCACCCCATTGATGGCCGTCGCCGCCACATCTGACCCATTCGTGCCACTCTCGTGCGCACACGACACGCACAGGAAGGAGGCCAAGGACTACGGGACCAAGAGCCTCGTGGAGGGCGTGTTCAAGAAGGACGAGAAGGTGCTCATCCTCGAGGACGTCATCACGAGCGGCATCTCCATCCAGGAGACCTCCACCAACCTCCGCAGGTAATACTTTTATTTTATTTTATTTTATTTTATTAAAGAGTCTTTTTATTCGTCTTTTTCCAACCAACTGACCGTGGCGTGTAGTGCTGGGCTGACGGTCGAGGAGGCCGTGGTGTTCCTCGACCGCCAACAGGGCGGACGCCAGCGCCTCGCTGCTCTCGAGAGCGGCCTCGCCGTCACCGTCCACGCTGTGGTATATCCCCCTGTTGTGTGCCGTGTGTGCCGTGTGTGCCGTGCCGGATGGGTGTTGAGACGCGCTCGGTTGTGTGTGTTTTGTGTGCAGACGTCGCTCCGGCAGATGCTGGAGACGCTCAAGGCGCACGGGCGC
>CACVKS010001254.1:0-11161 GCA_902749335.1 Acanthamoeba triangularis
ACAAACAAACAAACAAACAAACAAAAAACAAAAACAAACGTGAGCGTGGGCATACCCTCTCTCTGGGGTCTCGGGGGGCATTATACGGGATAGACCGAAGCCGGTCACGTAGTAGAGGCCATCCTACAGAGACAAGTCCATGGGAAGTGAGTGTTTGATCGGGCTGTGCGAAACGCTCTGTAGGACCACAAAACAAAGGTCGACGTACCGTGCCGCAGTGGCCTTCGATATCGGCGGCCAGCGCCATCTCCTTATCGCCGACGAGGTGCTTCTTGAGGTTGAGGCTGATGCCCGCTTCGGTCATCTTGCAGTCGAGCTCCTCACTATCGTTGTGGATCGTGCAGTCGCCGCTCGACCCATAGGCAATGGTCCTCGTGTCGTCAATCGGCAGCACTGAACAACAACAACAACAACAACGACTGCCATCAGCCGATCGCCAATCGCAAGGTAAGCACAGCGACCGACAATGGTCGTACCACTTTGGGCGAGCAGACGGAAGCCCTGGAAGTCGATCTGGATGCTGAAGGGGAAGTAGAGACCGGCGATGTTGCACTTGTAGAGGCTGCGCCAGCCCTTCATCTCGTTGGAGGCCACCTTCATGGCGTGGTGGGTGCTGCCAAAGTTCTTCTGGGTGTCGAGGTAGAGCTTGTAGAGTATGCCCTTGTGGACGTAGACCTCGTAGCACTCCTCGCCGCTGTTGTTGGACGGGATGGGCGGGATGGTCTTGCTGCGCGTGGGGATGAAGGTCTCCGAGATGATGATCTTGCCGTAGGTGATGGCGTTGTGCAGGAAGTCCTGGGTGAGCCCGAACCACTGCGCGTCTCGGTTGGGCGATGGCGACTCCTGCAGCACGGACTGGAACATCACGTTCCAATCGAGACTGTTCGCTTGCTCGTGTTCTATTCACAACATCAACGTCAACACGACGTGTTGGTGCTGTGTCAGCCAAGTCTCCTTTGGCCAGGCCACACGAAGGAAACAGGAGAACGAGATCACAGCGTAGCGCACCTTCGTCATCGCTGAAATCTTCAAAGGATTCGGTGTCGAGTTCGCTCATGACTGAGTACTCGGCGTTGGTGAAGCTCTCCTCGGTCGTGGAGACGTCGTTGGCATCCTTTTGCTTCGATTCCTTCGCGTTGGGCACGTCGCTTGCGCCATCGCCCCTTCGCCTCTTGAGGCTGGCCGTGGAGCCTGTGGACTTCTTGTGTACAGCGGGCGTGCGGCTCGAGCCACTGCTGCCGCCACGCTTGTTGACGAGGTAGTCCCTGAGCTCCTTGATCTCTCCAGACACCTCATTCAGCAGCTGCTGTAGAGAGGTGCTGCTCGATCGCCATTCGCTGCGTTTCTTCGAAGATGAAGATGACGAAGGGCCGGGAATGGGGAACTTCTTCTCGGGCGAGGAGGCGGTGGAGTCGAGCTTCTTCCTCAGGAGGTCCTCCTGGTCGAGGAGGAAGTTGAGTCCCTCCTGCGCTCTCTTTTCACTCCAATGCGAGCCGCTCTTCTCCTGCATGTGTTTGATTTCCTGCAGCCTCTCGCGCAGGCTGGCGAAATCGAGGGCGGCGGTCTTCCTCTCCTCCCTCTCGCCCCTCAACGAGGCCCTGCTCTTCTTTTCCCCCTTGCTGGTGCTACTGCCATTCTCGTTGCCTCCACTAGCCTTGGCGCTATCCTTGCGATCATCCGGAACGGCATCGGCCACCTCGGACAGAGATGAGGACGACGACGAAGCCGAAGACGAAAAGGAGGAAGACGGTGGCCTCAGGTTTTTGGGCGATCCGTCTGAAGGGTGATCCATCTGCTGAACACTCACAACTATTTTTTATGATTTATTTTTTTCTCTCTCATATTTATCCATTAATCGGAATTTCGCCTTCGAATAAATAACAAAGAAATAACCTTCACCTCAGCTGGCCAAGGTAACGCAAGGGCTTCTGCATCAAGACAGACCCTGCAGCAGCAAGTGACGCACATATCCGCAGCAATGGCAGACTCTATCGTAGAGGCAGCGAAAGATGGATTGACGCGGGAGGTGCAGTGGTTCCTGGCGCAGGGCGAGGACGTCAACGTGACCGACAGCGACGGCCGCACCGCCCTCCACTGGGCTCTCCAGAAAGGCACCATTTCTTTTTATAATAATATATTTAACAATTTAATAATTTTTTATATATTTAATATGCAGGCCACGGCGACTGTGTGGTGACGCTGCTCCGGGCTGGCGCGGACCTCGACCTCAAGGACAACGACGGAAACCCTCCACTGCACATCGCCGTCCGACACAACCACCCCCAACTGGTCAAGGTGGGCTGAACCTCGGATTTCTTTGTGATTGCTGCTGTGCCTCAGCCGTGTGCTGACCTCTCTCTCTCGTCATCAGCTGCTGGTCAAAGCCGGTGCCGATCTTCGCGTGGTTGATGCTCGCTCGCTCAACTCCTACAACCTGGCCCGGTACGCTCTCTTGGCCTCAAGCTTGCCACCTCAAGCAAAGAAGTGAGAGAGAGTGAGAGAGAGAGAGAGAGAGAGATCAGCTGATCGAACGCCTGATGGTCTCCAGGGGCATCCTAGGCACGCAGAGCGAGGTCACCAAGTTCCTCGCCGAGATCATGGAGAAGATAGCACCGGGGGTACGACCCGCGCGTCTTCAACACTCCGTAGTGAGAGACTGACTTGGTGTTTCCCTTCAGAGTACAGAATCGAGCAAGCCTACCACAACAGAGGTGCCTCAGCCCAAGCACGCGGGGCTGAGCACGGATGTGGTGGAGCCTACCACCAGCGCCGCCACCCGTACCAACAGCTCATCGGCACCTCACCGCCCGCCAGTGGTGTCAGGCCGACCAGCCGCCACGGCCGCCGCCCGCTCACAAACGTCAGAGGTGGCCGCCTTCCACTCACATTGTACGCGAAAGCGTGCCCCCCCCCCCAAGCAACTCCTCGCCTCCCTCGCGTGTGACTTACCCTTGCTACAGATTTGGTGATCACCTACGCCGGCATCAGCCTGGCTGTGGTGGAGCTGAGCGAAGACCTGAGCGAGTCTCTGGCTTCGGTCCGGGCCAAGCTGGAGGAGGACGAGGTGCCGCTCCGTTTCGCCTACTCCTTCGTCTTCCAGACCACTGGCGCTCTCATCACCAGGAAGCAGGTACCCGGTATCGCGCCTGCGGTGTACTCTGATGAATGTGTGGTGTCGATTGGTGCTGACCGCGCTCCCCCCTTCTCCCCTACAGGAATCCCGATTTCTTGTGGCCCAGTGTGCGTCGTTGTGGGCACCGCCCACGCCATCGACTTCATCGACTTCATCTGGACCCGCACATGCCAATCGCGCGGGTACTACTGCGCCATCGGCTGTCGTTGTGGGAGGCAAGGAGACCATCGTCTACCAGATCGAGATCGCCAAGCAGGAGAAGCCCACACGCGGCCAGTTCCTCTCTGCAGCCGACCTCGACCTGTGAAAGGAGAAGGAAAAGGCCCACACCTTGCTCTACAAACAGCAGCTTTTTGTTTTTCTTGCACTGAAAAAGAAACTCTACAAATCACCACCACCTCCAGATGGATTAGTCGTTCTGCACCTTGCCAAGGGGTCCCTTCTTGTTCTGCAGACCCTTGGCCCACTCTGCCGAATCGAAATGTTGCCTTCCCTATTCACGGAAACCAGAGAATGATAAGCATTGGGGGGGGAGAGATGCTGGAAAGTGAAATTACCTCGTCGCGCTTGCCGAGCATGTGGGTGGCGAGAGACTTCTTGGGAAGCATGCCGAACTTGTCAAAGTGGGCCTTCTCCTCGGGCGTCATCTTAGAGGTATCGGGTTGTGGCTGCAGCAAACATTCAATTTCAATTTTAGTGAATTTGATGTTTCTACTCAAGTACGCGCTTCCATACCTGATCAGACATGTTGATGATGGTGTGCTTTGAGATTGGCTTCTGGGATTTGTCTTTATGATGATGCGCACTCTTGCGATCTCTCTTGTTGTCTCCAATCTCTGAACCTGGCTCTTTCTCTCCGGGTTGTTGTCCTTGCCTACGGTAACGGTTTTACACCGAAATTAATGATTGAGAAAGGAATGTGAGGCATCCACCCATCTTTCGGTTCTTGGATTATTCTGATTTTCCACACATGGGTGGAAAATGCAGATGTAACTTTTTATTTTCATTTACTTGTTGCTTCTACCGAGCAATATCGTGTCAATGACGGACAAGGAGGCACAGCTAGAGGAGGGCATCGAGCTGGCCCAGGCGCACAAGACCGAAGAGGCCAGGGCCGTATTTGCGGCTCTCGCTGCCGACCCGGACTGCCCTTCCCTGCACCTTGACGTTCTTGCGCCCTTCGCTTCGTTCTTTTGTGGTCACTAAAGAAAGAAGCGGTCACTGATCGTGTGTGGCGTCAAGAACAGGCCTGGTGGCTGTTGAGCAGAGCTCTGTTTGATCTCGATCGGCTGGAGGAGTCCAGAGACGCGGTCAAGAAGGCGCTGGCGCTAGTGCCCGAGGGCGGCCGGAGCAGCCAGCTGGAGAGCTTCCTTGAGATGGTGGAGTCGCGGCTTTCACTCACCAACGAGCAGCGGGCGGCCCTCGACGAATCCGACCGACTCAACGGAGAGGCCATCGACCTGCTGCGCGATGGCGACAGCGACACCGCCGTCGAAGTGCTCAAGCAGGCCGTGGAGGCCTATGAGCGCAACGAGGGCGCGCTGTCCAACCTGACCCGATGCCTGGTGGAGATGCGCGAGCTCGACGAAGCCGAGCGGTACGCGCAGAAGCGGGCCGACCTCTTCCCCGACAGCACCGGCGGCTGGGTTAACCTGGGCTACGTGTACGAACTCAAGGGTGCGTTGTGTGTGCCTTGTGTGTCGCGTGTGCTGTTGTCTGTGATTACTGAAGGTGGTGCGGTGATCAGGGGACTACCTGAAGGCGGTGGAATGCTATGAGCGTGCCCTGGAGATCGACCCGGACGACGAGCTGGCCAATCGCGGGCTGGACGTGGCCAAGCCGCGGCTGATGGCGTCCTTCCTGCCCAACGTTAGCTGCGTCAGCGTGTCGGGCAGCATGGAAAACGGCTTCACCGACGAGGACCTCGCCAAGATCATGGCCGCGCTCAACACCACCTCGAGCGGCGAGCACGACGACGAGCCGTCGTCGCCGTAGGTAACTTGCGATGAGAGAGAGAGAGAGAGAGCCGTAGGGTGTCTATGTGCAAAAGAGAAGCCAAGAGAAGGCGACATAGTAACACTGTTGTCGACTACTCGGGCTTGGGCTTGGCGGTGTTCATGTCCCAGATGGTGTAGTTGAGGAGCGTAGCGAAGGAGATCCAGGCCAGGTACGGCACCATCAGCAGGCCCGCCGTCTCGTTCACGCCATAGCTACGGCCCAGACGCAAGTGTTGATGTTAGTCTTGCCCATGACGTTTTAGATCGCCAGCAAAGCAAAGAGGTTCGTACAAGCTGTAGGCGGTGGCGGCCACGGCAACGTCGAGCAGCCCGATGTCGACGAGGGCGGTGCCCAGCTTCTTGGCACCGAAGAAGAGAGGCGACCAGGCGACGTTCAGGGCCAGCTGCGTCCCGTACAGCGTCAGAGGCACCGCTTGACGCTCCCACCCGCCCTCCTTCCAGACCAGGTACGCAGCGTAGCCCATGCTCATCTGCACCCCAAGGGAGTACGTCACAGGATAACCGTGGGTAAGCCGAAGGGCAAGATTGGGGGGGGGGACTTGAGCAGCTACGTACGTAGAGGCCGGTCCATACGGGAGGAAAGAGCCAGCTGGGCGGGTTGAAGGAGGGCTTGCGTAGGGCGTTGTACCAGCTCTTGGTCTCCTCGCGGTGGATGCTGTACACGAAGCCCGACACGGAACCCACGACCACCGGTAGTGCGACGCTTCCTGTTCCCGTGTAGAGGAGGGGGGATAAAGAACATGAAACCTCCGTCCGTCCTGCACCCTGCTGCCGCCAGTTGTCAACATCATGGGCCAGTACCAATAAGTGCAAGGTTCATTGTAATGTAGTGACTGCTGAGATGAAGATGGAAAACAAAGTAGTGCCTCTTCTTGCCACGAGAGTGTTGGTCAGTGGCGCATCACTCGTCGAAGTTTCACACAACGAACAAGAAGCAACGTGGGGCAACTCGCCGAGCAATCACACAGTTCGTCGTGAACGCAAATGGTGTGGTGACCTCAAGGAGGACAGAGGCTACGACCTCTACTCTTTGTTGTTGTTTGCTTTTACTTACAGCTTAGCCTTGGTCTGAGTCGGCTTGTCGTCCGTGTAGGCAGCCAGCTCCTTCCAGTTGGGCTGCTGCTTGGCCACGAGCTCCACGTACTACAAGACGAAACCGACGTGAGTGAGCATCACGCGCGATAGCCCCAGGGCGACGAGACTGCGCGCGTGCGTTAGCTGCTTACCTTCTTCTTGGCTTCGGTCTTGGACAGCTTGGCGACGTTCTTCCACGCGGTCCACTTGGCGCGGTTGATGAGGTCGAGTCGGCCAGGCGGCTTGGTGTTGTTGGGTCCCACGGTGGCCTGCTTGAACAGAGCGTAGAACTCGAGCTTCTGCTCATTGCTGCAGTAGCAACGACAAGAAGAAGGTTAGGCCAACAATACCAAGAGACCGAGAGAGTGTCGAAGGAAACCTGGGCTCGATCTTGGGCGCCTTGATACCGGGCGCAGGTCCCTTGGTGATAAGCTGCACCGCAGCGTCGAACTCCTTGTCGATGTTGTTGCTCATTTCGCGAACTAGAAGAACGCAATTCAAACTGATTAATCCCTCTACTGCTGATCGATGGTCGAACGGGTGAAGGCGAGGATAGTTGGTGGTGTCTCGCTGCAGATGGTGAAGAGTTGCTGTGGAGGAGAGGTAGCGGTCGTAGAGGAGAGAGGAAGCTGGGGATTCGCGTGGAGACGTAATCTTGATTTTAAATGAATAAAACCTCCACTTGCTGCCGAGATCTCGGCAGAGAGGAAGAGGTTGGATGGAGGATTTACAAGAAAGAATAAATTGACAAATGTACAGGTGCCGAGAGCGTGTGGTTGCGCTGCCACAAATTATAATTAGCCTTCAAGGCCAATACGATGGTGCGATCAGCGGTGGTGCAGTCGTGCGTGTGGGAGCATAAGCTGGGTGCAAAGAAGATAAATAAGGCGTCGAGTACCTGTTCTGGCACCTGCCTCTCCGTTCAGCGTTCCTGCGTCGTGTGTCCTTCGTCTTTTCTTCGTAATGGTCTTCGCCAGTATTTGTGCGGTTTTTCAAAAATGCCATAAATTCCTTGCTCATAACTCCCTAAAAAAGCGAGGTTGCCGCCACTCGGCACCACTACCACTCACCAGCAACGGCGTGGTGGTGCTCACTTCGGCGCGATGCGACTTGACTCCAGTTTTCAGTTCGGGCTCTCGGCCACCTGCTGCCAGGTCTTGACGGGCTCGTGCCGCCTCGAGACCGTGGAGGCGATCGCCGCTTCGATGATGGCCAGGTGGTGGAACGTGTCCTCGACGCGCACCAGCGGCGCACCGGGCAGCACCGTGAAGTCGCCCAGCTCGTCGTCTGCGGCCACCTTGTTCTCGGAGCTTGCGCTGTCCTGCTTGCGGGCCACCGTGCGTGCGACGCAGCGGTGGAAGTCGGTGAACTCGTCGACCAGGTCCTGCTTGGCCTTGCCGGGCTTTGTCCCTTCGAACACAGTTACCTCCACTTCGCCTGCACAATCAAATGATTAGCGTGTGTGCAAGGGGCGGTGTGTGTGCGATGAGAGTGTGCAGTACCGTTGGGCTTGTGGTAGCTAAGGCGGGAAAGGTTGTCGAGCACGAGCATGCCGTCGGTGCCGACGACTTGGAACAGGGCATCGGAGCGGCTGGTCGCGTGCGACATCGCCCACGAGCCCACGGCACCGCTCTCCAGCTCCATCGCCATCACAATCGAGTCGGCTGTGTCGCATCACAAAGAAGAAGCAAACGAGTGAATGCAACAGCCATTAACAATTGCGGCCGCAAAGCAAATGCACGCCCAAGCTCGATGCACGTACCGGGGCCATTCTTTGGCTGAATCTGCCGAGTGTAGGCGGCCACAGATCGAACCGGCCCGAGCACGGTGGTTACGACGCACACCCAGTGCACCCCGGAATCTATATGTGCCGTGCATGACACTAGGTGTAAGCAGGAAGGGAAGAAGAGCGCAGTGCATCACGGACCGGAGAGAATGCCGCCGATGTGCTTCGGGTTCTGGCGCCACGTAGTGTAGAGGTAGGGGTTATTGTCCGGCGCGAACATGCGCCAGAAGTGCAGACTAAACGTCACCACCGACCCCACAGCGCCCTCTGCGATATGACACACGCGGTATTGTAAGTTCGTCTGCAACGCGCGTGTGGGCGACGCGAGCGGCAAGCACCCATAACGAGCCGAGCCATGGTGCGGAGTGAGTTCTTGTAGGGGTAGTTCTCGCCGATCATGATGGCCACCTCGTCCCGCCGCTCGTGGCTCAGGCGCAACAGGGCAGCGGCGTCGGCCAGGTCGTGCGCTGTGGGCTTCTCCAGGAGCGCGTGCTTTCCGGACGCAGCAGCGGCGGTCGCCACCTCGAGATTGAGGTAGACGGGCAGTGCGACAATCACGGCATCGACGTCAGGGCGGGCGAGCACCTCGCGCCAGTCACTGCACACGAAGACCGCGTCTCGGTCCAGGCCGGCGGCTTGCACATAGGCCTCGGCCTTGTCCAGCGAGCGGTTGCATACAGCCGTAATGGAAAACAGGTGGCCCAGCTCCTGGTGACGTGGGTGATGTCAACAGCTGAAGAGCAAGGTTTTTAACTTTGGGGGGGGGGCAGTGGAAAGAAACACGTGTGCGAACCTTGAGTGCGGGCAGGTGGTCCGACTTTGCCCACAAACCAGTGCCAATGATACCCAGACGCAGCACCGACTTCATGGCTTCCACCACCCTGCTGAGTCACACGTCGCCTCTCTGGCTTTGGTTTGGATAGAAACTAGAAACTCCGTGTTCCTTTTTGTGCTCGTCCACAAACCGGAAAGCAACGGAATGTGTCTCACCCAAGAGGTGGGGCGCCCGCGATGCTCGCTGGAGTGCTGCTGCGGCCTTTTCTCTTGTGCGTGAAGGACCTGGTGGTCGAAGACGGATCAGCCCACCAGTGTGCGTGTGCTAGATCGTGATGAAGCTTGTTTCGTTTTGAGGACAGCGTACACTGCAAGATGCTGAACGCTGTGGGAAGCTGGCGCACTGCTGCGCTTGAGGGCTTCGAAGTGGTTGCGGTAGCGGTACACCTGCTCCTTCCAGCCTTGGCAGAGGGACATCAACTGGCGATTCTTGTCCTGGGAAATCAATGAGTAAGAGTGACGCCGTTGCTGATACGAAGATAAGAAATAAGAAACGTACTGAGAGGGCGACCATCTCCTCCCTGAGCTTGTGCTGAGCCACCAGGTCGGTTTGCATATCTTGCTCACGACGTTGCTTGCGCTGATGTTGCATACGTGAATGCCGGGCGCGTTCAAGGCTAGCTTGTCAGCAGCTCGCAGCGCACGGATACCTTTAGCTTTTCGGCGGTGCGCTGATGCTTAGTCTGGAGAGTGAAGAGCTGATCCTCAAGTTCACGGCATCGCAGCTGCTCTCTCTGCAGGGCTTGCTCGAGTTCCTGAAACATGGAGGGTCATTGTTTTTAGAAAGCGAGGCAACAGAAAGCAAGAGCAAAGTTACCAGCGTATGTACTTGTGCTGCTGCCGCTGCTTGTTGTTGCTGCTGTTGGCATTCGTCGAGGATGACTGCTTCGACTGGAGCCTCTGTGTTACCCTCCACAAGCCCATGCCGTACGTCTTCTGCGCCGCAGTCCTCTGTCCAGGCCTGGTGCGAAGTAGTGTCATCTGTAGGTGCGTTAGATTCCCGAGTCAAGCTCTGTTCAAAGAAGTATGAAAGGTACCAGGTCGATAGCCATCACCGGTGACTGATGGATCGAGTTCAGGCGCGGGGATGACTGGATCTTCATCCTCGATGCTGTCCCGCCCGACGTGCGCTTCGCCTTTCAAGCTCTGTTCTTCCTCTTCTTCGCCGAGTGTGGGACCGCTCTCTTCTTGCGGACGTTCGCTGCCGTTCGGACGAACGGACAGCGCCGCCATGTCGCTCCGCACTAGGTCCAGCTCCCGCTGAAGTTCGACCTTCAACGTCCTCTCCAAATTGAGGTCACGCTGAAGGTCCATAATTTGCTCTGTAATTAAAGAGAGGCCGTGAGCGCGAGGTCTGCTATTCATGAAGTAGGAAAGAAATGGGCATACGTGTAAGCTCTCCCAATGTGTCTTTGTGTAGTGTGCACTCCTTCTTGTAGTCGGCAAGCGCTTTTCCGTACGTCGCGCTGAGAGACCACATCTGCTCGGTGTGAGAGTACTACGACGCGTTTCTCCTCGTTGTCGGACAGTAGCGTGAGCGTACCTCGTTCAACTCCTTGGTGAGTTTATCCTTCTCCTTCTTCCGGTCGTCGATCTACGTACATGAGGGTTAACCCAAGTCAGCCGTGCAAAGAGAGAGAGAGAGAGAGAGAGAGAGAGAGAAAGATGAACAAGACGAACTATCAGGAGGCATGGCTGTACCTCGGCTTGAGCCCACTCTTGGCCTCTCTCATGGACGATCTCAGTAATGCGGTTGATCTTGTTGACCTGCGAAGCGCACTCTGATATGTCGCGGCGAAGGGTCCGAGCTTCGGACGTGAATGCGTCGTACATGCACCTGATGGTCCGCTACAAGATACGAATGTAAGACGTAGAGCCAAGGGTTAGTGGTACAGGACGACGTTACTTGCAGGAAGCTGTTGGTCTGCTTGAGCGTTCTGGCTTCGGCTAACACGGCACTGGGAGGAGATGATAAGCAAACAAAGACATAAGAAGAAAGGAGCAGGAGAAGAGAGGTGAGCTGGCGATGTAAAAGTAGAGCGTACCGGTAGCACGCGACGTTTGCGGCGACGAAGCCCGTAAGCTCGTGTAACGCGTTCAGGTTGCGCTGCCATTCTTCCCCTTCTCTCTCCTGCGTCCTCTGGAGGGCCTCGACAGCCGCCTCAGACTGCCTCGGCAACATCATCACCTCCTCCTCGCACTACTCGCTTTGCTTGAATGTGTAAAACAAAATTTCGTCTTTGGTTGTAATTCTTGTCGACTGCCCGCCAGCTGACGTCAGCACAAGGCAAACGTTGCCCAAGGACCCGCCCACAC
>CACVKS010001255.1:0-11151 GCA_902749335.1 Acanthamoeba triangularis
CTGCAGCAGCCGCTTCCGCTCCTCCTCCCGCCTCGCCTTCCTGTTCATCACCGCGCCCTCGCCCTCGCCGCTCGCTGTCGACACCGGCCATGCGCCGTCGCTGGCGCTGGTGGTGGTGCTGGTGGTGCTGACGCTCGGCGTGTGGGCCGCAAAGTTGACGACGCGCACGGCGGGCGCGGTGATGAACAGGAAGGCGAGGCGGGAGGAGGAGCGGAAGCGGCTGCTGCAGAGCGACATCGCGAAGCTGATGAACGCGAACGCGCAGCCGGCGATGCAGCAGGAAGTCGAGGCCGAGGCCGAGAGCGAAAGCGAAAGCGAAGAGGAGGAGGCGGAGGAGGAGGAGGAGGCAAGCGACGACGCGGATGGCAATGAAGAGGGCGCGGAGGAAGAGGAGGAGGAAGAGGAAAGCGCGGAAGAGGGTCAGCCGAGGAAGAGGGCGAGGCTGGACTTGGCCACTTCGACGGCCGGCGATGACGATGACGAGGATGACGACGACGTGATCGATTTTGATAGCAGTAGACTCGCCTTCAGCGACGACGAAGACGAGGATGACGACGAGCGAGACGATGGACCCAAGCAGCGCGGGGAGAACAGCGACTGGAGCGGCGAAGAGGACGATGACGAGTTTCCCTTCGAGGAACCGTCTGACCTCGATGACGACAATGACAATGAAGAAGAAAAAGACAAAGAAAAGAACGAAGACAAGAGTGAAGAAAGTGAAGAAAGTGAGGAAGAAGAAGACGACGACGAAGAAGTGATCAACTTCGATAGCAGGAAGGTGGCCTTCAGCGACGAAGAGGACGAAGAGGACGAGCAGGACGCGGGACCCAAGCAGCGCAATGAGAACAGCGACTGGAGCGGCGAAGAAGACGATGACGAGGTTCCCTTCGAGGAACCGTCTGATCTTGATGACAGCGAAGAAGAAGACGACGACGACGAAGTAATGAATTTTGACAGCAGCAAGGTGGCCTTTAGCGACGAAGAGG
Source organism: Acanthamoeba triangularis (assembly GCA_902749335.1). Taxonomy (NCBI): domain Eukaryota; phylum Discosea; order Longamoebia; family Acanthamoebidae; genus Acanthamoeba; species Acanthamoeba triangularis. Next base: position 987 of record CACVKS010001255.1, read on the forward strand.
ACGAAGAGGACGAGCAGGACGCGGGACCCAAGCAGCGCGGGGAGAACAGCGACTGGAGCGGCGAAGAAGATGACGACGAGGTTCCCTTCGAGGAGCCCTCCGACCTCGATGACGATGGTGGTGGTGACGACGACCACCACGTGATGGATGAAGAGGAAGAAAGCTCCGGCGAGCAGGTAAGCGGCACCGCACACGCACTCGAAACGCATGACTGACGCGGTGCGTGTGCGTGTGCGTGTGTGTTCTAAACAACAGGAGAGCGCGGCTTCCATGTTTCTGGAAACGATGGGTGACTTCGCCAGGAAGGCCGGCCACGGCGGTGCCACAAAGCGCAAGTCGGCCGTGGAGCGAAAGCCGGTTGCCGCCAAGCGAAGTGAACCCAAGCCTCCCGCACCGACGAGGTACACACACACACCACACACACAACCGCACACACCGCACACGCGACTCACATGAGTGTCGATCAGAGCGGGTGCGGCGGCGGCGAAGCAGCCGTTCGATGCGAGGCGCGCGGAGATGGCGCGGGCGGCCCTGGCGGCGGCGGCGCGGCCGGTGGTGATGCTCGACAAGGAGAACAAGACGCGGCACAAGAGCAACACCCAGCGCGACTCGGACAAGGCCCGGCGACGACGCAAGACGAGCAACAAGTGCCAGGACGAGCACATCTCGTGGACTCTCAAGCGCAAGGCACGCGAGCGGCAGGCCAACACCATCTTCCGCGGCCAACGCGTCGTCTTTGAATGATGGTGATGAAGTAGAACAAGAGTAGTCGCTCTACGTGCTCTACGCGGACATGGTGGTGTTGATGTTGATGTTGATCCTACGGTATCGTGTAGAGCTTCTACACGATTGGTGGTCGCGTGAATCGGCTTGGGAGACATCGCTGAAAGGACCCGCGTGGACAAGCTTCAGCCCCCCCCCCCGAGCTTGCCTTTTCGGCCATCAAGACTTCTTCACCCCTATCTCGTTGAACCCAACCCCTTTCGTCTTCAAGCCACACGAGGAGGCCAACAAAGGTAAGAGTTGAGTTACCGTTTTGGATCTTTTTCGCTTCATCTTTGCATCATCTTTTCAAAAGTAGAGAGAGATTTGGAGCGACGTCAGTTGACGTGTGCCTATGCTGACAGGTGGGCCAGCTGTGCGTGTTGAGGAGTTGGACTCAGGTCAAAGGGGGAAGAAGGTGAGCAGGGAAGAAGTGGAAGAGGAAGAATGCAGGTGGCGGCCAGCAACGACCAGAGAAGGGCAGATGGTGGCCTGGTGCAGGGAGCCGTGGTGACCACGCCCCCCATCGCCTCGCCCAGCGCCCTCTTCGTGGCTGGTCTGCTCGGGGGCGTGGCCTCGACCCTCGCCGGCCACCCGTTCGACACCATCAAGGTACCCTTCCCTTCCCAATTCTTTTTACAATTTAATTGTTAAAAACAATGAATTAAATATTAAAAAAAAGGTCTAACATAGTCACATAAAGGATATAGCAACATGTGCATAGCTCAAGCTTTTAATATAATTATTTGAATAGTGCTCCCTATTCCCTATTATTCCCATTTCTCACATTCTCCGCATTCCAGGTTCGGCTACAGACCCAGTCGGTGGGGCCGGGCATCGTGCCGCGCTACGGCGGGCCCCTCGACTGCCTGCGCACCATCGTCAGGGAGGAGAGCTTCCGCGGCCTCTTCAAGGGTACCAGCTGATGCGACCACCACCCCCGGTCTAGGGTGGCCATTCATCGTTCGGTGTGGTGCAGGGATCGTGGCCCCGCTCGGTACACGCGCCATCATCAACGCCCTCGGCTTCGCCTCCTTCGGCATGACCCTCGAAGCCCTCCAGGGACCCCAGGCCGACAGCGCTCCCAAGGTTCACGACCACACACGACCCACACGACTATGGCTGATCTCCGCAACGCAACGCAACGCAGAGTGGAAGCAGCAGCAGCACGCTGTGGCACATCGTGCTGGCGGGAGCGGTGACCGGTATCACGGTGAGCCCCATCACCACCGCCTCGGAGCTGGTCAAGATTCGGCTGCAGGTCCAACGCGGCCCCGGTTGGTTCGACCCCAAGGAGCACTTCCCCGGTACCCTCTCTCATCCATTCGAGCCGCTCGCGGGATCGACTCTGATCGGCCGTCGACCTCACGCATATTCTCGTGCGTGTGCGGTGGTGTGTGTGTCGTGTGTCATGCGGTCTAATCAAGGCGCGCTACGCGGAACGCGTATGTACGTGCGGGAGAACGGCTTCTTTGCGCTGTTTCGAGGGTTCCGCGGCACCCTCTGTCGCGACGTGATTGCCTACCCGTCCTTCTTCCTCACCTACTTCACCGTGCGCCACCACCTCGTACGTCCAATCTCTTGCACGGCACACACGGCACACACGGCACACAGCGCGCGCCAAGCGACAAGGGCGACAAGCGCGACACGTGGGCTCAGGGGGTAATGGAACGCACCACCAGGATGCGGTGGACAAGGCGTTCAGCTGGGTTACGCCGTTGGTTTCGGTGGCGGCGGGCGGGGTGGCGGGCATGGCCTCGTGGGCGTCGGCCTACCCGTTCGACCTGTGGAAGAGCAACGTGCAGCGCGCCCTCACCTTCCCCGCCACGCCCGGCCACCTCTCCTTCCGCTACTTCATCGCCACCCGCTACCGCGACCTCGGCATTCGAGGTATGTGCGTCGTGTGTCGTGCGTGTCGTGCGTGTCGTGTGGTGCTGATAGGGAACGCGACGTGGGCAGGGCTGTTCACGGGTATGGGGCCGACGATGCTGCGTGCGATTCCGGTCAACTCGGCCAAGTTGCTGGTGTACGATCTCGTGGTGCGCTGCTTTGCGCACCAACAACAACACCATACGGCAGCGCAGGGACAGCAGCTGAGACCAGCCACAGGCGTGTGATGTGCCAGAACCGGAAAGCGCAGATGTACAGAAGTGCCCTTTACAATGGGCTGACACTCTCCACCCTTTATAGACAATTTTGTGCTGGTGGGTGGTCTTGATCACAATCCCAAAAAGGCACTGCAGTAGAAAATGAAGGGAAGAATCAACCCAAGAAGACCACCGACGACGAGCCCGACCACAACCTCGACACCAACCACCACTTACCCTACGCCGACGCCGTCGAAGAGCTGTCCTTCGGGTGGATCGACGGCCGGGCCGTCCGCTCCGTGCTACACGTCACGCCGCGCAAGCCCACCAGCGTCTGGTCCAACCCCAACAAGACCCGCGAGGCGGTCGCCGCGGCGCAGGCCAACGGCCAGTGGGACGCGCGCAACGAGGTCGAGGCCATGGTGGTGCCGCCCGACCTGGCCAAGGCCCTCACCGCCCGCGGGCGGCGGCACTGGGACGCGTTCCCGCGGTCGGCCCGCCAGGCCGCGCTGCTGTGGATCGAGCAGGCCAAGCGGAGCGAGATGCGACGCAAGCGAGTCGACCAGCGCGCCAACCAATGGGTCCCCAAACAGTAGACGAACATCTCGAAGTAAAGCGTGCCGGTACCAATCTTGCAAGAAGAAAAGAAGCTGCAGGCCGGTTGTGGTAGGAGTCCAGGGGGGAAGAAGAAGAGAGAGGCTCTAGTTGGCCTTCTTCTTCTTGGAGGCGGCGGCCTTGGTGGCGGGCTTGGCCTTGGCGGCGGGCTTCTTGGTCGGCTTGGGCTTGGCACCCGAGTTGTTCCAGTAGAGGAAGATCTGGCCGATGATGATGGCGTTCAGGGAGGCGCCCACGATGTAGCCGATGAGCACTGTTGGCCCAAACACGGAGGGAGAAGGTGAGACACCTAACACGGCATTACCAGATGAAACGATACTACACGTACCAAGAGGATCATCGACTTCCTGGATGGTGGTGAAGATGCGGGCCAGCGAACCACCGAAGTTGAGGAACCAGGTGATGAAGGAAAGCTGGCCGGTGGACTTGTTCTGTTTTCGTTTGCGGGGTAAGGTGGTGGTAAGAAGCCTGGCACACGGACTACCGAGTTCTGTAGAGAGGCGTTGACGTACCCTGTAGCTCTCCCAGATCTGGGGAAGGCGGCTGGCAATCACGATGGGCGTGACGCAACCCTGCATGATCTGGAGGGCGGAGAAGGGGACGAAGCCGCCGAGCAGCGCGTACACGGCAGCGCCGTAGAGAGCAATGCCAGCGAGGCCCTACATATGAGAGAGTGAGTGAGAGAGAAAGGAGTGGTTGTGAGCCATCGGTCGCTAGCGCTTGTAGGCCAACCACAGTGTGTAGCCCTACCTGGAAGCCAACGCCGCCGTGCTCGAAGGAGAGGATCTGGCAGATGATGAGCAGGTCTGTAGTGAAGAAGTAAAAGTAAGAAAATAGAACGTAAAGACGGTATGAAGGCTCAAGACGAAGAGGGACGAGGAATGGAAAGGAGGAAGAGCCGTACTGGCGCCGGCGACGAAGACCGACTCGCCGTAGGTCATGAAGGGGAAGCCCTTGCTGTAGCTGTACGAGAACGAGATCGTGACCCTGTTGTTGTAGTGGTTGTTGTACGGTGAACCGTCAGCACCCGCGATGCACAAGAAAACAGAACGTGTAGAACGCTCTACACCAAGAGAAAGAAGAAGGCACGTACGAGAGGAGCTCGAGAAGAACACCGAGCATGGCGAGGCCCTTGGCGCTCCTGCTGTTCTGGACCTTGAGGATCTGGGGCAGCTTGTAGACCAGCGAACCGGCCACGACGCCAAAGCTCAGGAACTTGCTCAGCAGCATCTTCAGGCAGGGCACATCTGCAGGGGCAAGACAAAGAGAAAAGACGTAGCGCATCATCACGAAAATCAGATGGGCCTGGAATCGCAGCAAGAATTAAATGTTAAACAACGAGATGGGAGCGTACTAAGGAAGTTGTGGTCAACCACGAGTTCCTTGAAGCAGTGCTCACCCATAAATTCAACGAGGTTTTCTAATGCAATCGAGATTGATTAGATAAACATGTTCATTGCCAATGATTGAAAACAGCTGCACACAAAACAGACGAGTACCGAGCTCCATGTTGTCGATCTTGATCTTGCAGGTGCGCGTAGAGAAACGTTGAGGCCACCAAAGCAAAGAGGAAAAAAAGAAGGGAATTGGGAAAAATACGTCACCTTGACATTCCTTGACCCTCATACCATAAATATCTCCTCCTCCGCATTCCAACGCCTTTTCTGACATAAATGAATAAAAAATGATTAAAACGATTGTGACCCAAATCTTATTTATCTGGATAGAAGCTCAGCTTGGGTGCCGTGAGTTGCACCGCGGTCCCACTGCCGTAATCGAGAAGTGATTCCTCGAGGACATCGGCACACGCGATGGAAATATGGATGGAGCCCGTGGGCGGCGCTGTGGGTCCCATCTACGACGTCGAGTGGTACCGGATTATGGACGCATTTCGCCAATCTCACGCCGAGCGCGAGAAGGTCATGCGAGACTACCCGGAAGAGCAGCTGCTCGACCAGCTCCTCCTCACCCTGCGGTACAGTCCCGGGAGTCCTCTTCTTCTACACCGTGTGATTAATTTTTTATTAGCATTATTTGTTATTATCTTATTTCGAATTAATTATTAGTTATATTTATTTATTTATTGCTTAACGCCGCACCACAGAGCGGAAGTGAAGGACGACTCGCCGGAGGAGGTGCTCAAGTGCAACCTGCTCGTCTTCCTCCAGGAGAACGTCATGTACTTCCTCGCCGAGGACGCACAGAGGTACGGCACCAAGTCCGCCGTGTTGCCAACCGTGGTCGTGCCGTTGACGTGTGTCGTCGTATCGTCGTGTCGTGCAGCACGGAGAAGGTGTGCGCGCAGCTCAACAGTATATTGAATCACATCGGGGAATCGAACGGCCTCATCTTTATCAAATGCAACGTGCTGGCCACCCTGACTACCATTCTCCTCGAGCTCGAACTCATCCGCACGCAGGTCTCGCCCTCGCCTGCTCCACGTGGCGTCGCTTTCGCTTTCTCTCTTTCGCCCCCGTAGGTGCACCCCCAATAACGGACGCCACTGACATTGCTTCTCTCTCGACTCAGCCGCGAGTGTTTGAATCGTTTGTGGAGGTGCTGTTCGACATCATCAGCCACATCAACTCGCCCGCCGATCGAGTGTTGCGCGCTGCCGTGCGTCCATCCCGGCCTCGTTCATTTCCTTCGAGGTCGCAACGCCCACCATGCATGCCACTTCTAACTCTCGCTCGTGTTCTGTCATGTGGTCGTTGGTTGCGTGTGTCGTGTGGCGGTGTGAACAAAGGCGTGCGATTGCCTGCGCGAGTTGGCCCTCACCTACCCCAAGCTGCTCACCAAATCCCTTGGCCACCTCTACAAGTACTTTACTTAATTATTATTTTTTATTTTATTTTATTTTATTTTCATTGCGAATGAAAGCGATTTGTTAATAGTTTTTTATTTTTATTTTTCCAGTTTTTGCCAGCAGGAGGTGTCCCACGCCGTGCAGTCCTACCTCAGCCTCTTCTCGTCGGCCTTCGTCTCCTGCTCGTCGGCCATCTTCGAGGACCCCAGCAGCGCCCAGCAGCAGGGCCACGACGGCGTCGACGCCGACGACTCGTCATCGTCGTCGCTCACCTCTCCCTTCGCCTCCACCTCGTCGCTGCCCTCCCTCGCCGCAGCGCCGCCGTCGCCCTTCGCCGGCTCCAGCTACGGCAACTACGGCTCGAGCTCCTCCTACACGCTCATGCGGGGCGGCGAGAACCGCGAGTGGAGCCTCTCGAGCGGCGGCGGCGGCGGCGGCGGCGAGCGGACGTCGTCGTCGGCGCACCTCTCGCTGCCGGGCGCCTCGCTGCTCGCGGTGGTCGCGCCGCTCTGCCCGTTTCACATTCCAGAGGACGTCCAGCTCCGCCCGCTCGCCTACCCGAGCCAGTCGACGTCGACATCTGGCGCCTCTGCGGGATTGACCTTATCGTCGTCGTCGTCGTCGTCGTCGTCGTCGAGCTCGAGCCGATCGGCCGAGTCGTCGCCATCCTCGTTGACCGCGGGCGCGCAGTCGTCGGTCCCGCTGCTGCACATTCCAGACGCATTCCTGCGCGACGTGCGACGGTCGGTGTCGCTGCTCGTGGAGAGCGCCCCGCGGGTGACCGACTGGGGCCTGGCCACCATCCTCGAGCAGCTCATCACCTTCGTCGCCCGCACCGGTCCGTGCTTCGCTCTCTTTTTTTTTTATTTTTTTTTTCATTTTCTTTGTTTTATTTTGTTTTTGTTTTTGTTTATTTTTGACCGGTGCCCTGGTTGATGTGAGGCTCACTGCGTGGTGTGTGTCGCGTCACCAGATCTCCCGCGCGATGTGTTCAAGCACTACTTCTTCCACTATCTCTACACGAACTCGCTGGTGATGCTCCACGCGGTGGTGACGATCATGCTGCGCTTCCCCGAGGTCATGCAGACCGCCGACTACCGCAAGCTCATCGACCAGCTCTTCCGCCTCGTCGACGAGCCTCTCCTGTGCGTCCTCCTCTCTTCCTGCACACGCACACACCACCGCACACACCGCACACGCTCATGACACGACACACACACGCAGCTCGACTGAGCGGAGGGTACTGGTGATCGAGTGGCTCACGTCGCTCGAGCGCTTCTTCCCCGATGCGCTGGTCTACCACCTCATGCTGCCCGAGAGCCCGCCGCCTTCGCCCTCGGCCCAGCGGCGTGCGGGCGACCCGGCGACCTCCTCCGCCCCGGCCGGCGCGATCACGCCCGCCATGCGACAGAGCCTGCCGCCGCTCCTCTTCCAGTACTACAACCGCTTCTACCCGGTCATCTTCGACTCGTGGGAGCTCCGCGAAGCCAAGCTATATCCTCCTCCACCTCTCTCTGCGTGTGTCGTGTCGCGTGTCGCATGTCGCGTGTGCGTGTCATGAACGCGCGACGTGGACCTTAACTCCCATACGCTTGCGCTGTGCTCTTGCTTTAATGCCGACACCGCTGTGCCGCCCCCGTACGCGCGTCCCCTTTCTCCATGGCAGCAGCTGAATCGCTAACTGTCGCACGACACGACACGCACACGACACGACACGACACACGCATGCACACGTGCGCGAACGATAGGACCATACTGCGGGTGCTGGCGTGCGTGGAGGAGTACCGCTTCTACGCGTCCGCCGCTCGGCCGACCGTCATCGCCTTCCGCGTCCTCAGCGCCATGCTCCTCTCCTTCACCGAACTCTACGCCGAAATCTATAAGTTCGCACTCTCTCTCTCTCTCTCTCTCTTCTCTTCTCTCGGCCCAGCTCACCCTCATTCGCTCCGTGCGTGTCGTGCGTGTCGTGTCATGTGTCGTGTGGTGTAGATATCTGCTCAATCTGATTCTCCACATGCCCAAGTTCCTGCCCAACGTGATCAAGCTCATCAACGACATCAAGGACAGCCCGGTCGCGGCCACGTCCAAGGTGGCCGCCGTGCTGCTGTCGTCGCTGAACGAGGTCTTTGCCACGCACCCCATCAACCGGCTGGCCCAGTACCTGTCCATCCTCGAGCCCATCGTGTCCGAGCCCTCCATCGACCCCACCGTGCGTCTCCTCACCACCCCAACGTGCGTGCTAACCACCACTGACTCATGCCCTCTCGCGACACACGACCAACGACGCGACACGACCAACGACCAACGACCAACGACCAACGACACGTGGAACAGAATTTGCTGCGTAAGGTGCTGCAGTTCCTCAAGCAGACGAACTACTGTCAGCAGGGCAAGTGGAACGAGGGCGACTCGGTCCTCGCAATCAGCAGGTGCGCCCCACGAGCCCAACCGTCTCGCTCATCTTAAAACTCGACTCGTGTTCTCACTCCCTGTATGTGTGTCGTGTGTGTCGTGTGTGTCGTGTGTGTCGTGTGTGTCGCGTGTGTCGCGTGTGTCGTGTGTTGTGCGTGTGTACGCTCACAGAGCGGCTCTGTTGACGCACCCCACGCGGCTCGTGTTCAAGCCGTTGGGCGAAGTGCTGCTGTTCTGCGTGCACAACTACGCCGATGTCGACATCCGCGATCGCGCTTATTTCTACTACCAGCTCCTCACCCACGTTTCCTCCGATCGACTTCGCGTACGCGCCGCGCACGACACACACGACACACGCACAGCGCACACGTGACACACGCGTGCGCTAACCGGATCGTTTTGTGTGCGAGCGCAGGCCATTTTGACGCCGCTGTCGGACCTGCAGGCGGAGGACGAGGAGAAGACCATCGGAATGCAAACCACGCACCTCCCCAAGATCCCCGTCCTGACCTACCCCCTGCACAGCCAGCTCTCGCTCGCGCGACGACCCGCGCCACCACTCTCGCCGCCGCCGTCGCCCGCGCAGCAGCAGCAGCACAGCGACAGCGACAGCGGCGCACACGGTGAGGGAACGCGAAGCGTGATCGACCAGGCGCGAGGAAAGAACGAAGCGGAAGAACGAAAGCGAAGCGCGGAGGACGAGGAGGAAGAGAGGAGACGACGCGACGAGGTGGCGCGCGAGGCCGAAGAGAGGCTGTTCCGGGACTATTACGCCCGCGTGGTGGCCGACAGCAACGGCGCGGCGGCCGACAGCCCCAACCCTGGCGCAGTCGACGCCGGCGACGGCGGTCCGCCGCCGACCCAGCGCCAGCGGCGGCCGAGCTTCGCACTCGACTTCACGCTGCGCTTCAAAACCGAGGCCGAGCAGCTGCGCGATGTGTCGACAAACCACCACTCGATGATGTCGACAGACGCGTCGGCCCTGACCGGCAAGACCCTGCCCGCCAAGCTCTACACCCTGGTCCTCAGCTTCGCGCCGTCGCGCCTCTACGAGCCGCTCGCCAGCGTCCACATCCCCTATCTGTGCCGCGGCGAAGATGCGATGATGACGTCATCATCGCCGTCGGCGTCGGCGGTGCCGTCGTTGTCGTCGACCTCATCGGGCTTCGCTGTGCCGCGACGCCGGGGCCGATGGGCCAACACCAACGCCGGCGGCGAGGCGGAGGCTCCGCAGGCAGCGGCAGGCGGCGAGGCGGCGCGGTTCCCCTACGTCTACGACGTGACGATCGCCTTCCGGCCGCTGGCTCCGCTTCCCGCGTCGTTCGCCGTCAACGCGACCTTCAACGACCGCGAGGGCCACATCTGCGAGGGCCAGATGGAGCCCCTCCACGTCCACTTCACCGACCTCTTCCTCCCCCTCCCCTCTTCTTCGTCTTCGTCTTCGTTCTCTTCGGGGTCGACGTCATCAGAGGCAGAGGAGGGG
>CACVKS010001256.1:0-21697 GCA_902749335.1 Acanthamoeba triangularis
CTCGTGGCAGTGAACTGCAACCACCTTAAGGGCAATGTTGGGTCGGGTTGGGTGGTGGGTGACTGTACCGATTTGCAGGATCACGCCGGCAATCTCTCGGGCGGTCTCTTGGGCAGCGCCGGACTCCTCGTTGACGCTCTCACTCTCGCCCCGGCAGTTGTCGCACACGCCCTCCGTGTCCGCAGAGTCGGTGCACCGATAGGACCCTGAGACAAATGATAAAAATCACGTGACAGCGATTACTATGGTGGGTTGCTGGGCGCGCCTGAGGGGTGAGCTGGAGTCCCGCAAGCAAGGATTGTACCAGGCTCGAGAAAATAGGTGGCGAGGTAATTCGTCATGGTGCCCATGCGGCAGACGTCCGTGAGCTGGCAGTACTCTATCATGGTGTCGATCGCTGCCATATTCTTTTCCATCTCCTCCCTGCACGACAGAAGGGAGTGATAAGTAATCCATCACCAAGAAGAAGCAAATGCACAACAGATAACAATGAAAACGAAAAGAAAACGAAAACGAAAGCGAAGGCGACTGGAGAGGGCGGGCGTACGGGCTTAATCGCGATTTCCCGCCCTTCTGCTGGACGTTGAGAATCTGTCTCTTGTCTTTGTGGTCCCAGAAGATCACACCGTCAGCTCTCTGTCCGTCCCTGCCGGCTCGGCCCACGCCCTGATGAAAGGCCTCCATCGACTGCGGCAGGTCGTAGAATACCACGTAGCGCACGTCGGGCTTGTCAATCCCTGGCCAACCGCAACCACACACCACACACGCAAGTTTGTCATCTCGTGGGGCAGCAAAGAAGCAGCAGCAACAACACGTACCCATGCCAAAGGCAGAGGTGGCGACGATGACCTTGAGTTCATCAGCCATCCACTGTTCCTGGTGATTCTTAAAAGGTGAGACCTCACCTCACTTCCTTGTGAGCAAAGAGAAGGGGAGAGTGTTGGCCACCTGTGTGTACTCCTTCTTTTGGCACTTGCTGTGGTATGCGCCAGCAGCTATACCGGCTTCCTGCACCAGGCGAAAGAGTGACATGTGAAAGTGAGCTACGTGCTGTTCAGTTCGTAGTACTAAAAGGGTAGAGAACCCGGAGGGCCTTGCATAGCGAGTTGACACTTGTTCTCGTGAGGGCGTAGACAATGCCACAGGCATCGGGCCAGTTGGTCTTGACCCAATCAATCAATTGCTGCTCCCCGGTGCGATCGAACACTGACAGACTGATTACAAACAACAGAAGAATGAGTCGAACGAGGCCTTGCGCTCAGCACCAGCTCGATATCGGGCACCTTAGTTCTCTCCGCGGCGGGTTGTGAAGGAGGATGACGGGGTTGTGGAGGCGGAGGCTTTTACAGACCGCCTCGAGTACCGGGGGTGGCGCGGTCGCTGTTGTAGTGGTGATGGGCACACGCGAAAACCATTCCCTCAGTTGGCTCAAATTCTATCCCACCGACCAAGCATGGGTTAGTGCGTTATGCGTGTTGCGTAGTCAGGCGAGTTGTGTGGTCGTGTGTGCGCGTGTGCGGGTCAGGCAGAAACATACAGCGTAGTCGGGGCGGAAACTCACCCAAGCGTCCATCAGGTGTACCTCGTCCACCACAAACCGGGCCAAGCAGCCCTTGTCGTGCAGTTTCTGCCGACCCCAATAGAGTCAGAAGACCAGTGCGTTGCTGACGAATGGACCGAAATGTCTTCCCGTACCTTGAACACCTCTTGCGCGTACCGCTGGAACAAAGTCTCTGGCGCAACGTAAAGGAGCTTCAGCTGCAAGTGGGAGGTTGCACCTCCATCCCGCAGTTCTGTGCCCAAGAACTGCGTGAGAAATGCGTTAAGGGCAAGTTTGGTTTGCTTGCCTTGAAGGATTTCGTTGTGCTTGGAGCCTGAGAGATCGCTGTGCAGTGCTTGCACAATCCTCCTGGAGAAACTGGACTGCATCCGGTTGAGCTGCACAACAAACACGCACAAGTGTAAAGTAAGCTTTGCGTGCGGCACTGGAATATGAATGGTGGTTCAACCTGATCGGTCATTAGGGACTTGAGCGGGCTGATCACAACCGTGACGCCATTCGAGTAGAGTGCAGGAAGCTATTGTGGATCGCTAAGCAAAAGAAGCAATAATGAAAGGCGTCATCATGTATAGGGAGCACCTCATAGCAGAGGCTCTTGCCAGCCCCAGTGGTCATGAGCACAAAGACGTCCTCACCACTGAGAGCTGCATTGATGGCCTCCTCCTGCATTGGACGAAACTTCCTGGATTTGTAGACCTGCGTTGCACGTTTCCGAGCGCCACATGAGACAATGAAGAGCGTGAAGACGAAGATGAGGAAGATGAACTGGTGAGCTTGTGCTTTACCCGCCAAAGAGTGTCTCGGATGCTCTCCGTCCACTTGAACGTTTGACGCCATTTCTCATCTGTAGCTCAAGGGTTAGCGATCGCCGAGAAAGATGACCGGGGAGCGTTTGAAATGAGACCTAAGACAACTGCGCTGGGGTGTGGGTTGGCCAGAAACTTGACAAACCAGTCCTTCTGCTGCTCGAGCTGCCCGAGCTGCTCTACCAGCTCTTCCCTGCGAGTAAAGAACAAATTGAATAGCGGTTAGTGTAGGTGCATCAATAGTGAATGCACATTGGGGGGCAGGCTTACCTCTCTGAACGGATCTCCGCAACGAGGTCCTCGTATCCGCCTCGCGCGATGATCTCCTCCGCAACGAGCTGTAGGAAATCAATTCGCTGCCTCATGCTCTGGGAGTTGTACTTCGCGTTGGGTTCTGCCCAACAAAGGAGGGAAAGAGAGGGGAGAATAGTGTTAGTACAGTAGTCGTGGTTGATGTGAAGATGGGAGATTCAGGGAGGCGCTGCGCTCACCTACAAAGGACGGAAGTTGGGCCAACCATTCGTCCTCCGGGAGTGGGTCAGTCATAGTGGCACTTTCGTCGCCCGGCTGGGCGTCTTCTTCTTCTTCGTTCTCGGTGTTGCTGAAGAGTAGCGGAGGCGCGGCCTGATCGTCCTCTACTTCCTCTTTCACCTCTAGTTTAGGCACCAAGAGGCGAGGTTCCTCGACGGTGGTCTCAGGAATATCGGGGCACTCCACCTCTTCCTCTTGCTTCTGCTCCGACTTCTCTTCCTCCTCCTCCTCCTCCTCTTTATCACTTCCTCCGTCCTTCTCCTCGTTCTCCAGCTCCATGTCTTCTCCTTGCTCCTCCTGCGAGTCGACCATGTCGATCAGTCCGTTTTTCTCCCCCTCTTCTTTACCTTCGCCATCGCCAGCTTTTCCTTCGTTCGTTGCTTCCTCTTCTCCTCGTTCTTCTTTGCCCTGTTCCACCACGACACTGTCGAGCATCGCCAGCAGTTGCTCTTGCTCTGCGGTCAAGCCCATCGCGCTGCTCTCGTCCCCATCGGGTGCTTTCCCTTCGGGCGCACGCGCAGCATCGGCCTCGGCGCGAGGACCTGAGGCGTCAGCCAGGCTAGGGTGATGGTGGGTGCGGTCAGGTGGGAGGATCAAAGTACTCTGATCGGCAGCCTCGTCGACGAGAGAGGACGAAGAAGCAGGCGACGAGTGGTCGGTTGGCCGTTCTTCTTCGGCGTCTTCATCGTGCGTCGCCTTGCTCTGTGCTACTGCGGGCACATGATCCTCATCTCGGCTGGCCTGCTCGTGAGGTGAACATGTAGAAGCTGCTACGTCCATGGACGCTGGGTGCAACTTGATTCGAATCAATTAATCGACAAAGATGAGTGCGCGTTGAACGCCAGAGGGGGCAAACCAGCAAAGAGGTTGGGGAAAGGTGGCCCAACAGTACAGGGAGAGGGACCGCCCGTCGACGTCTCTCATAGCGCCCCCCGCGAGTACGTCCACTGGCAAGAGCACTCACCGCCAGGAAAACCACGGGCACTTTACCACGCTCTTCTCTTCACCTTCTCTGGCCTTTCTTGCGTGTCTCGCGTTCTTGGTTGCGCTAAGACGAGGGTGCTGCTGAGCATCAAGTCGTTGAAGAAGAAGGGGCTTTATTTACACTGTATGATTCAGTTTGGTTGGGCGGGCTGAGGTGCATCCTACTGGCGCTCGTTGGTCGGGGAGGAGCTCGGCCCGAAGAAGGCGATGGTGCGCACCTCGATGCTCTCCCTCGGCTTAGGGTCGGCGGGCGACGTCGGGTCGCGGAAGGCGGTGTGGGCCACGAAGCGCGCCGTCTCGCCGTCGTCGACCGAGTCGTAGACCTTGAGGAGGAGTGCCTCGTTCTTGTGCATGTGCGGGAAGTAGTAGTAGTGCTGGTCGGGCTGGTGGCGGACGGAGTAGACCTCGCCCGTGCGGTCGCTGTAGACGAGGTCCGTGGCGATGAAGTCCTCGCGCTTGATGGTGCGCGCGTCGCTGACGGCCAGCGGGAGCTCTTCGACGGGCGACGCGCTGATAGGCCGCCACACGTTGATGAAGGCGAAGCGATTGCTGAGCCGCGTGGCCAGCTTCTCCGGGTCGCTGGTGAGGTCCTTCACGCGCTGGGGACCCGACTTGACGGTGTAGTCGTTGTGCACCCGGTGCACGGCCTCGCGCCGGCCCTTCTCCTTGGGCGCACGGATGGTGTGGTCGAACACCTGCACGTCGCTGGCGCCGGTGATGGCCTTCACCAGGTCGATCACCTCAGGATAGTAGTGCTCCTGCACATGGGCGTCATCGTAGAAGTCCTTCACGTGCGTGTTGTGAGGCTCCAGCGTGAAGCCCTCCCTGTCGAGTGTCGGCTTATCGTCGGGGTTGCCCTGCTCGATCAGTGGGCGAGCGTTGTAGACCCGCGCTGGCACCCACTCCTCCTCGATGTTGGTGCGCGGGAGCGAGGGATTGGCCTCAGGGTCGACGAGAATGAAGGGCTTGGCCTCGGTGGGCGGCAGGAAGTTGAGCTTGGTCTCGACAAAGGGGAGCGAGGGCGTAGGAATGGTGGCCATGCTTATAAGCTGGTAGTGCTTCTGGATTATACGAGTCAGTTAGCGTTGGGGTTTGTTGCGAAGTGATTGTTGTCTGCAAGCGGCCATCCTCTTATACCTTGGTGGTCGGCGCCATCGACCATCGCCAAAGCCCTATCGCCGACCTGTGCGCATGACACACCAACGGCCGAGGCCTCCGACTCTAGGATGGCATACCAAGCATGCCCGCCTGTTTGCTGTTTCGCCGACAGCAGAAAGGGCCGAGACACTTTCGGCGGAAGCAGGTCTCGTGGGGCGAACACGTAAAAGAAGTTCTCAGGCCAGGCCTGTCAGGAATTAACGAGCGGGGCAAATGAATGAATGAGAATTTGATTATACCATAAGTGGTATGATTATTAAGGGATTATTTGTTCAATTGAGGGTGAATGAAGAACCTTGACCGATGATAATCCTTGCACTCAGTGCGTTGTTGTGGACGGGTCTTGTTGTGGACTCCGCTTGTGATTGTTCTGGCGGGGAAATACGGGAGGAAAAAAATCAATTCAAGAAAATGGAGATGGAGCTCGATTTGACTACCGCGGCACAGACACAGGCCACTAGCATAGGGCGGACATGCCCGCTTTGTGCGCCCGCCCGTCCTAATCCTCCCGCTCCCGGCTTACTGCGAATGAGCGATGCCATGCTCCAATTCTTCGGCATAGGGGGCGAGTGGCTCGGTTGGCCCATCTGCGGCGTTCATCTTCACCAATTCAAAGTCGGCCAAGCACAAGAGACCAGAGCACAGGCACAGGGGGCGGAGGTGCTGGCAAAAGAAGAGACCGGAAAGATGGATGAGGGCGCGGCCCAGCTCGGGCACAAGCGACGACGATCCGAGCCCAAGGGCGAGGGAGAGCAACAAGAGCAGAAGAGGAAAGGAAAGAAGAGGGACAGGAAGCAGAAGGCGCTGACGCCACTCGACCATGTGCCGCTCCAACCCATCGGTCTGTTCGAGTCGTGCTTCCTCGAGCGACACGGCACCCCGCGCCAGGGCCTCCTCGTACCCTCGTCGCGCGGCAAGCTCACGCTGCGCAGGTGACCTCCCTCTCTACAGTACCCCTATTGCAGGCGCGGGTGCTAACCACGCCACACCATGCCACAGGTCCGAGGTGTTGACGAATCCCAAGGACGCGCTGATCGGGCTCGAGGGCCACTCGCACGTGTGGATCGTCTTCCTCTTCCACAACAACGTGGGCAACCCCAAGAACCGGATCCAGCCGCCGCGCCTCGGCGGGCGCAAGCTCGGCATGCTGGCCACCCGCACGCCCCACCGGCCGTGCCCCATCGGCCTGAGCGTGGCCCGCGTCGAGTCGATCGAGGGTGAGACGCTGCACCTGTCGGGCGTCGACCTGGTCAACAATACGCCCGTGCTCGACATCAAGCCCTACATTCCGCGCTACGACGCCATCACCGACGCCATCACGGCCGAGTGGCTCGTGGAGCTGGACGGCAAGCAGAAGAAGGATGGTGAGGAGGACGAGCAGGAGGAGGCCGGCAGCGGGCGACTGCAGGTGCAGATGTCGAACGAGGCCGTCGAGAGCCTGCAGCGCAACGCGCACGCGCTGCGTTTCTTCAAGAACGACTGGGAGCGGGCCAGGCGGTGCATCGAGGAGGTGCTCGCGCTCGACATCCGAACGCTCCACATGAAGCGGAAACACAGGGAGGGCGCCTACGACGTGCGGATCGACGTGATGAACATCACCTTTGTCGTCAACACCGACAGCCGGGTGTGTACGGTACAGCGAATCGACCTGTGGCCCGAGAGCTACGACTACGAGGACTTCAACGAGGTCAAGAAGAAGCGGCTCACGCCCGCTAGCCTCGCCGAGCGACCGGTCGATGTCGGTACCAGCAGCGCCGCCGGCACCGGCACCGGCACCAGCATCAACACAACCAGTGCCAGTACCAGCGACGACAGCCCCAAGGACTAGGCGCAATGTGTTGTGTGAACGATGAGTGCACATGAGTGAGCATTTACTTCTTCTTGGTCTTCTTGCTCCGGGCGAGGAGCTGCTCGGTGAGCCAGTCGATGCCTTGGGTGAGGCCCTCGCCCGAGCGGGCGCAGGTCGACTGGACGTGAACCGCACGGCCGTCCTGCGCCAGCCGGCCGAGGTCCAACAGCTCGGCCACCTCTTCGGCCGAGGCCGCCTTGGGGAGATCGCTCTTGTTGGCGAACACCAGCACCGACGCGCCCTTGATCTCGGCGTCGTCCACTATTCGCAGGAACTCGTTCTTGGCGTCTTCCATGCGTCCCACGTCGCTCGAGTCCACCACGAAGATCAGCGCATCTGAGCAGAGGCACAACAGAGAAAGAAGAAGAAGAAGTAAAGAGAACAAAAAGAAGAGAACATGTTCGGATTAGATGAGAGGATATCTTGGGTCGGGCATTAGTGGGGCTGCTGCTTACCAGTGCCCACGAAGTAGTGTCGCCAGAGAGGTCGGATCTTGTCTTGGCCGCCAACGTCCTGTCCCAGCACGTGCGCACAGTGAAATGAAAGCCACGCCGCGGCGAGGTTCAGAGAAGAGATCGCGGCGAGGCGGGCGTGTGGCGTGTCGGGGCTGGCGGAAAAGGGGGAAGAAGTTGGTCCCGCACCCACACGTTAAGGGCGATGTTCTTGAGTTTGATGGTCTCGACATTGAAGCCCACGGTGGGAATGCTCTCGTACTCCTGCTCTCCCTTGAGGTGGTGCACGATCGCTGTTGCCAAAGAAAATGAGCTGATATTTATTTTATTTTATTATACTAAAAAAAGAACGAAAACGAAGGCGGAGAGCGGGGGGGGATAACTGGTTTTGCCGGCGTTGTCGAGGCCCAACATGAGGACCCGAACCTTCTGTCGTCCCGTCAACATTCGCATCACCGAGTTGCCCATATCGTTTGGTTGTACAAGGAGCGACGTAGCCGGCTAGCGGAGAGAGTTTGATTGATTCAATCAATCGTGAGGTCCGGTTTTGTGGGGCAAGAAGAGAAAGAATGTGGGCAAACACCGGAAAATGAGATGTGATTGGAAATTCTTGCTGAAAAGGTGTCGACCTCTTCAGACCTGCAGGCCACGCCAGGGCTCGTTGTGCTGCAGCTTCCCAGTAGTGTTGGGAAGTTGCTGGTGGAGTGCAAGCACCTAACTTAGTGCACGCCCAGAGTTTGAAAAGCCAAGGTTGGCAAGGGCTGGGACTGGTGGATAATTTTCCGTTATGGTAATAAAGGGCCAGAACAATAAAACAACAAATTAATTGGGTTGTAGAACTCGAGCACGACGAAGGACTCAAACCTAAACCTTGTAGTAGTTGTTGTTGGATGATGCTGGCCGAAACCGAGGCACCGTCTCCCCTCGCTTCGCCGGTGTCGACGGCTTGCCCCGTCCCAACAAGTCCAAAAGCAACTGCCCCGCTGGAAGATGGACCCGGGAGTGCGACAACCAGCCCCTCACCGGGCGAGGCGCTGCGCGTGGAGCTGCTGCTGGAGAAGCTGCGCGTCCAGGCCGAACTGCTGCGCGTCAAAGATGAACAAATCAAACACCTCCACATCCAACTCTCCCTCGCCTCCCAATCTTCTGCCCCCTCTACATCTTCTCCTTCTTTACCAACGGCACCATCACCGACGTCCGACGACCATTCTTCTTCTACTACTACCTCGTTTCCTTCATCATCTTCTTCCTCTACAACGCAAGCTGGCGGTGGCGGTGGTGCCGCAGCCGCGCTGTCGGGCGCCATGCTGGAGCAGGAGGCCGTGGGGCTGCAGGAGCTGCTCGTGCGGTACGACCAGCTGGAGAAGGCCCTCATCGAGGTCGCCGTCTCCGCGACCAAGGCCCTCAACTCCTCCGCCTCCACGCCCACCCGCAAGCCGCCCTCGTCGACCAACCTTCGCAGCCGCGTATGCCCTTATTCTTTTTATTCTTCCTCTCTGCGTGTGTGTGCTATCCTGCGTGTTGTGCGTGATGGTGTGCGTTGCGTGTGTTGTGTGCGGCTGACTGGTGAATGACAGATGCAACACCGCCGGTTGGGGAGTGAGGCCGGACAGCCGGCGAGCAACGCGGTCGAAGAGGAAGAGGAGGAGGCGCCGGCGCCGGTGCCGCTTCCGCCGCTGCCGGCGCTCCTCCAGAAGCGGGCCTCGCTCGCCGACATCCGCCGCAAGCTCGAAGAGGAGCCCGCATCGATCCACGAGAAAGACATAACCGTACGCCGCATCGCGGCGCCGTCAACGTGTTCGCCTGCTTCAAGCTTGAACTGACTGGACCGTGTGTTGTTGTGCTGCATGCACACGCACACGCACACACAGGGTCAAACACCGCTGCACCTGGCGTGCAGCAATGGGACCAATGTGGAGGTCGTGCGGGCGCTTATCGCCGCGGGGGCCAGTGTGACCGAAGCCGATTCGAATGGATGGACTGCACTTCACTGTATGCCCCCGTCCCCCCTGCCCATGCCCGTTAGACCCTTTCTTAACACGATACACACGGCACACAACACACAACACACAACATGACATGACACCAGATGCATGTATGGAGAATGCCCACAAGGATCTCATTTGGCTCTTACGTACGATTTGACCACCCACTGAGTAATGTCACGTTCGACTGACCCTGGTGTTGACGCGTTTGGGTGGTGGTTGTGCGTTTGGCGTGGTGCGGTGTGGTGCGGTGTGCGACCGGGCAGTGTCCTCCGGAGCCGACCCGTCGGCTGCCAATTTGGACGGCACGCGACCGATGCACTACCTGGTGTGCCGCAAGGCCATCGAGTACGACCGGGAGACCGTGGACCACATCCGCGGGGCCGTCCTGTGCCTCCTTAAGGGCGGCGTCGATGTCAACCAGCCCAACAGGTACCCCTTTGTTGTTTTCCCTTGACCGGCGATGCAAGTAGCGGTTTTTAACTCCGAACCAGGAACGGAGACACCCCGCTGCATCTGGCCGCGCTCCACGATGGCTACGAAGTGGCCCAGGTGCTGATCGACTCGGGCGCCGACCCATCGATCACCAACGGGTACATGAATTGTGCAAAGAGAACCTCAACCGTGTGGTCGACAAGAAAAAAGAGAAAGAAAGCTGAGGTTTGGGGGCATGCGCGCAGGCTAGGTGAGACGGTGCTGCACTACGCGATCATGGCCAACAAGAAGGTGATCGTGGAGAAGCTGCTCGAGAAGGGGATGGACCCGCGTATCGATTCGACGCCTTCGGTGCCCTCGCCGCTTCAGATCGCCGCCGATCTCGGCCCCGCAGGCAAGGAGATGTACGCCCTTCTGCGCGGTACGACCTCCCACAAACACACGACCCACACGACACGACACGACACGACACGACACGACACACGACACGCACACGACACACGACGACACACGTCTCAGGCTCATCTCTGCATGTGTGCGGGGAGTAGCTCGTGTGTCGGTGCTGGACATGAAGGACATGTCGCCGGAGGAGAAGAAAATGTACCGCCGCAACCTGGCCATCGAAGAGCTCATCCTCACCGAAAAGGAATACATTCACGATCTCGACGTTCTCGTGCGGGTACGGAGCAACACACGACACTCACGACACACGACGACACACACACGACACACATGTGTGATACACACGACACACAGCACACCCACGGGACACACTACATACGACGCACGTCACTCAGTGCTTGTGCTTTGTGGTGCAGGTGTTCTTGGTGCCGATCCAACGAAACCTGGCGGACGACGAGCAGAAGGTGAAGATACTCGACGATCAGGAGCTGCGCCTCATCTTCGGCAACGTGGAGGAGATACTGCACGGGAGCAAGGCGCTCCACCAGGCACTCGACCGCGCCTGGAAGGAGGCCTTCGCCGCCAAGCAAGCTCCTCGCGTCGGCCAAATCTTCCTGGACCACGTACGTGCGTCGTGTCGCGTCGCGTCGCGTGCGTGTGTCGTGTCGTGTCGTGTTGTGTGTGTCGTGTGCGCGTGCGCTGATGCGGGGTGGATGGCAGATGGCGTCATTGCGAGAGTACGAGAAGCTGTGCACGCACCAGCAGTTGGCGACCGAGAGCCTGGACAAGGCGCTGGGCACGGCGGTGGACAAGGACGACGGCAACTCGACCGGCTCCCTCGCCTTCAGCAAACGCTTCCGCCGAAAGGAGGAGGGCGAGCGGTCCGAATTCGCCCAGTTCTGCGAGGAGGCCAAGCGGCACAAGGACTGCCGACGGCTCGACATCGCGAGTTTCCTCATCAAGCCCTTCCAACGCGTCACCAAATCGTGTGGTTGACGAGGTGAATGGATGAGCAGGAGATCATATCGTACATGGACGCGAGCGATCCGGACTACGAAAACATACAGAAGGCGCAGGCGGAGATCGGGAAGATGATCGCCAAGGCCAACGAGAAGAAGCGCATCGTCGACAACTTCCAGGTGCTCATCGAGCTCCAGAGCCGCATCATCCTGCCCGCCGGCAGCAATCTCATCAAGAAGGGTACCACCCGACTGAATCGCACCCTTGCGCGTGTGTGGTGTGGCGTGTGCGGTGTGTGTCGCGTGCGCTGACGCGAGGGAATTCCGCACGCGCGCGCGCACAGGACGAGCGTTCGTCCAGGAGGGCCGATTCCACGTGTCGGTCAACCGAGAGAAGTTCGCCAAGCGACTCCTCTTCCTCTTCTCCGACCTCCTCATCCTCACCCAACCCGTGAAAAAGGTATTTAACATAATTTGAGATAACAGAAAATAATGAATTAGTTTTTTGTTTTTTTTTTTGTTTTTTACAAAAGGATTATTAAAATGGAAATGTTAATATTTTTTGATTTGCAGGAAAAGGAGGTGGAGCGAAGCGTGTACCTCCACAGCATTCCGCTGGCGGCGGCGGTGCTGAGCGACATCAAGGAGGGTGCCAACGAGGCGGGAAAGGTGGCGCGCCACGCGTTCAGYGTYCAGCACGCGCGCGAGCCGCTGCGCATCGTCGCCTTCGCGGCCAGCGACGACGAGAAGCGCGACTGGATGCACATGCTCTCCACGCGCATCGCCAGCGCCGCGGCCGAGAGCCAGGCCGAACCCACGTCGGCCTTTGCCAGCCCGCAGGTCTTCATCAACCTCCACACCACCAACACCACCTGCAGCAACGCCCACGCGACCACCACAATGACGACAACGTCCGGCGACAGCATTCCGACGCTCGGCTCGTCGACGTCGACATTGTCGCCGTCGTCGTCATCGTCGACAGCGGCATCGGCGGTGGTGGAGAACATGTCGAAGGCGCGTCTGTCGTCGTCCATGATTGTTCGGCCGCAGGACCGCAAAGGCCTGGGCAAGATGGTGCAGCGCCTGGTCGAGCAGAAGGCCAACCGCGGCCATCACCACCACAGCCCCAAGGACGAACCGTCAAGCGAGGCCACCACTACTGGCAGCGGCGGCGTCGGCAGTGGCAGCGGCGAGGCCAGCACGGAGAAGAACCGGTCGTGGGGCGAAGCGGAGCTTAGGCCGACGCTGACCGACCAGAGAGCCGGCAGCCGGAAGAGCTTCCTGCGGACCAACTCCGCTAACTTCGCGCGCGCGCCCCCGACCACCGCGAGCGGATCAGCAGGTGGCGACGGCAGCGGCAGCGGCAGCGGCAGCGAGCAGCTACGGCCGGCCGAGGCGGAGCTATTGACGCCCCGCCAGACCACCTTTGTAAAGTACAAGCCCTCGACGTCGTCGTTATCCGCTCGCCCGACGTCACCACCGGCGACGGCCACGCCATCAACAGCAACAGGTTGGGCGCCGGCAACGAAGCGAAGCGCCAGCGCGCGAGGTGGTGCAGATACAGAGGAAGAGCGCCAGCGGAAGGGCACCACCGCCTTCTTCGGCCTGCGCGCCAGCTCTGACATTCCCACCTCTGCCGCGACTGCCCAGCCTCCCGCGACGCGGCCGCGACCGTGACCGTGTCCCCTTTCGTTCGTGAAGCCTCCTCCCTGTATTTGATAATTGTGGCGTTGGATAGCATAAGATCCACCATTCCCATCACCACCGCCTTCATCGGGGCGGCGGCCGAGACCTGTGCGCGAAGCTACAGTACTTACACCATATTGTCGAGTCTCTTGCTTGCTCACTGGAGCAGGCACCGTACAGTGGCCGAGGTCTGTGCGGCAGCGGCGGCCGCGGCCTGTGCGGCCTTGCGCCCGGCGCTGGATTGCGCGTAGAGTCGCTGTAGCAGGGCCTCGGAGGGTACATGGTACCCCTGATGGGGGGCGAAAGGCAGGTGCACGGTCATTGTGACCTCGGTCAGGTGGGCGAAGGCTTCGCTCACTGAATGTTCGGGTGTAGTGAGTAAAGAACGAAAAGAACGAAGAACGAAGAGCGAAGAAATAGATTAGTGAAGAAGTGGGTCGAGTGGCACCTCCGCTCCCGTTCAAGCTGCTCACTTCGTGCCAGCCTACGGCGCCCAGCTCTTGTGCCAGCGCTTGGCCCTCTTCGGGCGACACGCACCGCCGCGCCACCAGATCGTTATGCGTGCCCACTGGTAGTTTGCATCGATCAAGGCACGGGCATGCGGTGTGAGTTCCGGCCGCCCAACCACCAAAATAGCACGCTCTTGCGCGTTGGGCGGTACCGATCAACACTGGCGACTGGCATTCGTCGTTCATGAGATGCTCCCTGGCCGCGGCCACCCCCTTTCGTACGTTGTGGAAGGACTCGCGCGACGTGATGTCGTACACCACCATCACCGAGGCGCCACGACAGCAGCGCCTCGCCACACTCGGCGTGCGCATAAACGCGGGCGAGTCCCATACTGGGCGTGGATTGTTACCCCACCAGCTTACGTCAGCAATCATCGCGGCACGGCGTGCTGTCTGTTCCTTGGAGGGTACCCTGCAGCATGATGCGGAGCCCCTGGACGTCCATCGTCTTGATCCTGAAGTCAACGCCGATGCTCGTAGGCCAGCCGGAGGAGAACACGTTGTCGGCGAACCGATAGAGGAGCGACGTCTTGCCCACCGCTGGTCATAGGGAAGGAGAAAGAAGCATATGAGCCTTCACCGGCTCGGCTCGAGCTCTTATCTTCGCGACTGCATGGCTTTGCCTTTGGGGTAAACACGCACCTGAGTCGCCGGTGAGGACGAACTTAAAGAGGTAGTCGTATTGCGCTACGTCCGACGTAGCTTTTCGTTGGTGCGCACCTGCTGCACGTTTGGAGGCAGATGTTGATGATGATGAACCTGGCCCATAGTGGGGGGAGAGAGAGGGAACATCCGCAACGTGCCTTGCTCACGAGCGTAGGCCTGCAGCCGCGGCCGGAGCCAGGTCATGTAGCGCTCTTTCCACGACCCTTGTGCCCCTCCTTCGCAGGCCACACTGCCGCTGCTCGCCCACCGCGAATTGCCGAAGCGGTGCCACACGCAGTTGGCGCTGCTCACTTCATTCAACGTCTGTTGTGCGGCCTGGCATTAGCCTTGCATGGTAGTGGGCGAAGTTATCCCTAAGAGGGGGGGGGGATTGAGTACCGTGCAGGTTTGTGCGACGAGGCACAGGTCGTACGGGTCGAGCCGAACCAACACGTGCGCCAGCACGTCGAAGGGCATGAACAGCAAGGGACACGCCTGGTAGGCGCGGTCCTCTATGAACCGCGCCAGGTACATGTGCCCTGCTTGTCTGGCCACCTGCACACAAACTTGTTAAAAACAAAAACTAAACAGCCAATTAAAAAATCAATTTTAAAAAAAAAACAAAGTGTACCTCTGACGCGGTTCCGTGCTTGCCCACAGCGAGCGGATAGGCCCCATGGTCGAGAAGCAGGGACACCATCGCCTCATGCCCACCTCGGGCTGCATAGTGGAGCGGCGTTTCGTTCTTCTTGTCGGCCTTGTTGACATTCACACGCCGGCACTCTGAAGAGGAGAAACGCTATCAGCCCGCAGACTTGACCGATGGAAGCACGCGGAAGAGTACCTCGGAAGAGGAACTGAACTACGGGCCAGTTGCCCCTCGCGCAGACCAAGTGAAACGGAGTCACTCCGTTCCGGTCACAGCTGCGATCACAGATTCAGAAGTCAGCTCACGGTGTTATTCCCATCAGGTGCAGGACGGGGCACTCACGCAAAAGGGCTGGCTCCAGCGTTCATCAGTAGCTGCCACAGCTGGACCGAGGCCACTGGTGGTGGCGGAGGTGAGGGTGACGACGTGAGCCACCCCTTCAGGTCACCGAGCCACCCTGCGGAGCCACCAGTGGTTGGCTCCTGCACGAAGAAGTGTTGACGGAGGCCCCGCAGAGGTACAGCTCGGAAGTTGTATGAGCGAGTACCTGGCGAGGGAATGGTCCGCTCTGCACCTCGGCCAGCGCATGCAGCTCAGACCGCTTGCGGTGCTTCAGCAGCCGAGCACCATGATCGAGGAGCAGCTGCACGATGGCCACGTTCTCACACTTGACCGCCACAAGAAGTGGCCTGCCGTCGCCCCTCCTGTTGATGTCGCACCCTTCTGCCGTGTGTGCAATAAGAGATGACCACAACTTGAGCAAAGCGTTAAAGGAAGAAGAAGAAGACGGGACTTACGGCTGAGCAGCTGCTGCACCCTATCTTCGTCGCCCGCCATCACAGCCACGGTGAGCGAAGCTTCCAGGTCGCCAGCGACCCCTGCAGCATCCATCCTTGTCGCCCTTCGGATGTGAGACCACAGGTGAAGGCACCCCCAAAACGTAAGCTGACTTCTGTCCATCGCGGAACCGCCTTCTTCGAACACCTTTCCATCGACTGAGTAGCCCTATCAGCTGTGGCCGTTCGCCAGGAGGAAGCCATCGTGTGTTGATGGTGGCTCGCGTGGCTTGGTGGCACACGCCAGGCTGACACAGAGGGTGAGGTTAGGGTGCTTCAACTTGAGGCACAAGCGCCACCAGCTTGCACGCACAACTGATGAGGAGGGAAACGTGTTTATCTAACGTCTAGACTCTTTGAACAAAAGGGAGAGAGGAGAAGAGAGGTGCGACCTCGCTGTGTGTGTGCCATTTACAAACCAAGACGGTGCTCCATCACCTCGTGCAGATCGATAGCAGACTCGGGAGCCGAAGGATCTGAGAGTAGTGGCGAGGGAACACGCGTAAGAACAAGGGTCGTGTGGCAACAGGCAGAAGTGGCACAGACGAAGCGTACCCCTGAGGAAATCGCTGAAGCCAATCTCTTCGTCGAGTCCCAGGCTGGTGGACAAACCCACAAATTCGCTCTTGAGGGTGGGGAGTCGCTGGAAATTGGAAAGAATGCTCTCCTCCATCTGGAGCCTCATGGACAGATGCGAACCGTACACGTTCTGCAGGGCCACTCTCTTGAACTGCACTTCGTTCTTGGCGAACTGTGTGGAGAGCGCAGAGGGTTACGCCAGGAGCAGATTTGGGGGGGGGGGATCATACGTACGTTGAGCTCGCGAGCCTGGAGGGGATGCACAATGGGAACATCGGATTGGGCCGTCACGGCAGTGGCGCCCTCACGCAGCGGGTCGATTTCCCTACGCAGAATCGGTACAGAGGTCGCCTTTTGTAAAAGAGAGAAGAGTTCCATATTGCATCAGACAAGAAGAACCACAAACTAGTACTTCATCCATCAGCGAGGGCAGGATCATCACTCACCATTTGTTTTAATTGTTCGAATGATCGAAAAATCAAGCTGGCCCAAACAAACAAGCTGGCCCAGCAGATCTTGCGCTGGCCACCAGCGAGTTGGGTGCTGGCGCAGTTCTCACGCCCAAATCTGGTCAATCCCGTTCGGCGCGGTTTTGCCGGGTACGCCCGAAAGAAATTTGACCCGCACTCTGTACCCCTCTTTTCCGCCAGTTTTCCTCGACCAAGCCGATTGGGGAGCGCACGTTGTGAGGTTTGGTGAACCGAGAAGCGGCCCTGTGACAGCGGCAGCAGCGAAGTGCGCGAAGGTTGGGAGAGCGAATCTACCGAGGCAGTTGTGTTACACTGGCGCGGCAGGAGGTTGTGGATCAGCAGCCTCATCTCGCTCTTCTTCATCCATCTTCCCCATTCTTCGCTAGTCCAACCGACGTAAATCGTCTTTCATATGTCCGTACGCGGCCCTAAGAAGAAGAAAATCTCGAGCGATCGCGCTGAGGGCAGTGAGACCGTTTCATCCACCACTTCCTCTACATCATCACCTGTGGTAGACACCAAGTCATCGAAGAAGGCCAGGAAACAAAAGCACAAGGAAGCCACCGAGGTAAAAAAACAAACAAATCTTTCTACACGACATTCATCCAGATCAACAGCCTCAAAATCTGTTGATCTGCTGTTGCCTCAGCTTCTGATCTCCCCTTTCTTGTAAGGAGCAGGACGTTGCGCCGGTGTCGTTAAACATGTTCTACCAGAATGAGCCTTTCCCGCAACCTGCGCCTCCGCATCTGGCCAAGTATCGCTTGCCAGTCCTGCTCACCATCGTCGTCCTGTCCTTCTTCACTCGCTACTACCTGATCCAGCACCCGGCGCAAGTGTCCTTCGATGAAGTGCATTTTGGCCATTTTGCCAACAACTACATCGATGGCAAGTACTTCTTCGACATTCACCCTCCCCTTGGTACACCTTCCTCTCACCAGCTGTCGATGTCTTGTGTCAATCGAGCCACTCCTCCATCTGTCTAATCTCTCCTTTTGGCGAATTACAGGCAAGTACTTCCTCGCCACGACGGGCTACCTCGTTGGGTTCAACACGTCGTTCTCGTGGGCCAACATTGGAATGGATTTTGAAGATCACAAGTATATCTACATGCGTGGCACCCACGCCTTCTTCGGCTCGTGCCTGGCACCCATCATCTTCCTCTCGGCCGAGCAGATGGGACTCTCCCTTCCAGCTTCCGCGATCGCTGGAGCGTTGGTGGTCTTCGACAACGGCCTTGCTTGCATCTCCCGTTTCGTCTTCACCGACGCCTTCCTGTTCTTCTTCCTTTGCATGAGTGTTTACACCTCCCTCAAGGTGCGTCCCCCCTTGTCCTCCTTCTTTGCCCTTTGCTTGTCCTCACGAATGCTCCTCTTCCGCTGTAGGTGTGCAACACCGAGCCCTCGTATAACATCTCGCTGGCCAACGCGCCTTCGGTGCTCTTCCCTCGCGAGTGGTGGTTCTGGGCTGTCGCCTGTGGTCTCTCCATGGGCGGTCTGTGCTCTGTCAAGTGGACTGGTGTCGGCACTGTCGGTATCATCGGTACGGTTTCTTCTCTTGTACTTGTATGCGCGTTCTTGTGTACCCAGTCAAAAGGCCCCTCGCTTATCGCGCGACGCCACCATTCAGGTCTTCGCTTCATCATGCTTTTGTTCCTCCACGTCTTCCGTAAGTACGACGAGAAGAAGCTGGACGACTGGAAGAACAAGATGGTTCGCGCCTGGAACTGGCTCGCCGGAGGTACTCACTCCAATCTTTTAAGATGACCACTCTGGGCCGCTTTTGACCCCGTCTTCCTTCCAGGCATCATGATGGTTGTTCTTCTCCTGGTGGTGTACACCACCTGCTGGATCCTCCATTTCGTGATTCTCTGCAACTCGGGTCCTGGCAATGACTGGATGTCCAGGGAGTTCCTGTCCACCCTCAACGGAACCAACATCACGCTGGAGCCTCGTAAGTCCTTCCCTTTCCCTCCACTCGGTTTCTGGGAGCGCTCCTAACGTCATTATCTTCGTTGAACAGACGAGCGTGCGCCCACGATGCTCGAGAACATTCTGCTCATTCACAAGACCATGTACGACGCCAACTCTGGTTTGACGGCGACCCACACCTGGGGCTCCGTGTGGTACGTGGATATCTCCGCCCACCGACTCGAGGTCTGTCTTTGTCCCGACCTAACTTGTCTCCTTCCTCGTTGTTTTGTTCTTCGTTTGTTTGGCACAGGTACACCTGGCCGCTGAACATCAGGGGCGTGCTGTACTGGACCAAGTACATGGACCACTCGCGCGAGATCGTCTACCTCTTCGGCAACCCCTTCGTGTGGTGGGGCACCACTGTCATCCTCATTCTCTTCCTCGCCTACATCTTCTACTTCCTCTTCGTGGCCAACCAGACCGCCCTCCCGAGAGGCCAGACCCATTTCCTCGGCTTCGGCGCCTTCCTTCTTCTCGGCTACGTCGTCAACTGGATCCCGTACATCGGTATCTCTAGGTACTTGGCCAGCCTGTCCACCCTCACACACGACGATGCATCAACTCATTCTTCTCTTTCTCTGTTCGATAGGGTGTGCTTCATCTACCACTACATGCCCTCGCTCTTCTTCGCCATCCTCCTCGCCGCGCTCTTCTTCGACTACTTCGTCAAGAGCTGGAAGGCGAAGCAGATCGGCGCCGGCATCGTCATCGCCGTCGCCGCCTGGCACTTCTGGTACTTCGCGCCCTTCACCTACGGCACGGAGATCACCACCGAGCAGGCCAACAGGATGGAGTGGCTTCACGCCTGGGGCGCCTAAACAAGCGCCACCACCTTTGTCACCACGCCCCCATTCCTTCTCCCCCTCTTCCCTCTGCCTACGAATGAATAGCTCTTTCTTCCTCTTCCAATCTCAACACGCGCAGTGAAGACGTCGATGAAGACGAAGGCGCTGCGAGTTAAGAGCAACCCAAACGTTGAAAAGCAGAAAAGAAAAGAAAAGAAAATAATTAGGGCCTATTATTTTGCAGTGGCCAACGAGCTTGAGGAGCAACCGCGTGCAACTCCGCATACTCCCAACCATTGGCGCTGCAGAGTGCTCCACATTCTTGACTCCAATTCCGAGCTCTGGGGCCACGACAAGCCGCCACCAAGACTCCACCATCTTGTGTGTGACATCTATTCAAGTTTAATCCCTTGGGATAATCATGAGCTCAGAGTGGCAGGAGTTGCAGTCTCTGGATGGCCAGACCTACTACTACAACCCCTCCTCTGGCGAGACGACGTACGCTGCAGCCAACCTCCATCTCCCATCTGCGTGCATTCGATTTAGCTCCTTGGCAGATTGCGTGTTATTAATCAACACTTCACCTTCCTTGACGGGCAGCTGGGAGAAGCCCGACTTGCTCAAGACGCAGGAGGAGAAGGAGCTCACCACCGTACGGACTCCCCTCTCTTTCCCTCTCCGCCCTCTGGTGCAGGGGCCGAGCTCACCCTGCCTGGGTGGCCTACTGGCTGTGGTCTGTGGCGCGTGGTTGATGGGTGCGCAGGGCAACTGGAAATGGATACCCCACGACGTCGAGGGCTATGTGGTGGGCCAGACCGTGCGCGAGTACCACGACGGCACCATCTTCGTCAGAACCATGGCCGGCGAGGTGCGAGTTTTTGGTCATGTGCGCGCTGGTGTGTGTGGTGTGTGGTGTGTGGTGTGTGTGGTGTGTGTGGTGTGCTGAGTACCGGGTTCGTTTGCAGGAGTATGAGACCAAGGTGCCCGACATCGACGCGCTGACGCGAGTCAATCTGGTCGAACTCAAGAAGCTCACCGACGATCTCGTCAAGCTGGAGACCGTCAACGATCCCTTCATCAATCACAACCTGCGCGAGAGGTGCAAAATCGACAACATCTACGTACGCCATACTACCACTACGACACACGCGCACAACACGTACACGACACGCACACAACACGCACGCTCCTATTCACCTGTGCCTGTGTCGTGTGTCGCATTCCAATATCGCGACAGACGTGGGTCGGCGATATCTTGATTTCGATCAACCCCTACCGAACGTTGCCTATCTACACGGCCAGCATCATGGACCGGTACCACCACGAGGACAACACCCGACTGCCGCCGCACGTCTTCGCCATCGCCAACGACTGCTACAAGGCCCTGTACGCCTCCCCTGCCATCTTTTAACTCCGACTCCCCCTGTCTGACGCTGTGTCGTGTGTGCCGTGTGCCGTGCCGTGTTGCAGGTATGATACCAAAATGAACCAGTCGGTGATTATCAGCGGAGAGAGCGGTGCCGGTAAGACGGAGGCCACCAAGCTCATTCTGCAGTACCTGGCCGAGGTGGCCGGCAGCGTGGACGGCGTGGAGCAACAGGTGCTGCTGGCCAACCCCATTTTGGAGGCCTTTGGCAATGCCAAGACTCTCCGCAACGACAACAGCTCGCGCTTCGTACTTTTTCCTCCTTTCTTTCCCTCGTGTGTGCGTGGACCGCACGCAACGCATGTCGTCGTCACAGGACTGTTCACACTTCTTCGGTTCATAGGGCAAGTGGATGGAAATCCACTTCGACAACGAGATGAAGATTGCCGGATGTAAGATTGTCAGCTGTACGTTCCCCCCAAAGTCCCAATCAAAACAAAGTCACAGGTTGGCGGCCACTCACACGCTCCGAACGCGCGCGTGTGCGACGCATCATCAGATCTCCTGGAGAAGTCGCGGGTGGCGTCGCAGGCCAAGAACGAGAGGAACTTCCACATCTTCTACCAGCTGCTGGCGGGCGCCGACGAGAAGCTGAAGGAGGAGCTCTACCTCGACCGGCCCGAGAACTTCCTCTACCTCAACACCACTGGTACGCGTCGGCCTCGTGCCTCACATCGACATCGCGTTGTATCAGGGAATGAGATCATTCACTCACTAACCCAACTCACACCCGTTCATCTACTAGGCTGTATTCAAATCCCTGGCACCGACGACGCCTCCAACTTCCAAGAGACGATCGTACGCGCATCACCGCACACACCGCACACACGCAGTGGCAGGTAGGGGACTAAGCTCACCCTTGATTGCAGGAAGCGATGAAGCAGCTCAACTTCTCCGATGCCGAGAAGAACCAATTGCTGCGCGTGGTGGCTGCGATCCTGCAGCTGGGCAACATTGTGTTTGGGCCCAACCGCGACGGCTCCGGTTCCGTCGTCACCAACCAGGACGGTACAGAAG
>CACVKS010001257.1:0-11135 GCA_902749335.1 Acanthamoeba triangularis
AGGAGGGAGGGGACAAGAACGAAGGCGAGGAGGGCGAGGGCGAGGACCAGACGCGTGAGGCGGCGGGCGCGGGGTAGAAGGGCGACGCGCTGCCATCCTTGCCGCGCGGAGTCTCGCAGACCTCGCAGCACTTCATGAGCGTGTGGTTCAGGAACGTGCAGGCTGGAGTAAACGTAGAAGGCTCTCGATTAATACACAAACGTTTAAGCCACAAGTAATAAAAGTAGACGAAATAATTCAATGATAAGAAACAAGCAAATAAGAAACATTCATTACGTAAAATAAAAGTGATTATTACATTAATGATTGAGTAGAAATGGCCTTGTTTGGTTTTTGCAAGGAAGTACGCGAATGGGGAGGTGTACCTTGGCAAGCCCAAACCTCCACGTCTGCCATTTCGTGTAGTGGTGAAAAGATGAAAGAGGCCTCACGTAGCGAGCAACACCGCACAGTTGGCCTGGCAACAAACCAAAACTGAAACCAAATGCATTTCGAAACTATCACGAAACGCCATTTCGTCTCCTAGTAACCCGCAATAATCTAACTGGGTCCGCACATACCCCAAAGTGACCGACAGCGGGTATTGGCGTGAGTGACACAAAGATTAGTACGAGCGAACCAGCAGATAGAAGATGGACTCGATGATGTGGCTCGTTGCCGGCTGGGCAGCTTACTTGGCCGCCTGGTCTGCCGCACTCCTGCTCGCCGCCGCCATCTGCACGTGGGCCTTTGGCGCCGGCCTCCTGCGCGTAGTGTGGTTCTCCCCCTATGTGCCCCTCCTCTTGCCCAACCCTCGCGGCTGGCGCCTGCTCCTGGCCCGCACCCTGCCGCCACGTCAGCCTGACGCAGCCGCCACCTTACGTCGTCGGTGGGGCCACGGCTGGGGCTGGGCCGGGTGGCGCGGCGTGTGGCTCGGCGGCTGGCTCGGGGCGGCCATGTCCGGCCTGGGCTGGTTCGCGCACCGGTCGCTCGTGGCGGCCCTGCGCGACGGCGCCCGGGCGAGCGACGCGACGCTGGCCGGCATCGTGCGGCTCAACGCCCACACCGCCTTCGGCCGCCGCTACAGCTTCGAGGAGCTGATGGCCCCGCTTGCGTCGACGGCGGCGGCGGCTAAGGTGGCGGTGGAGAGGGAAGTGGTCGAGGCGTTTAAGCTGGCGGTGCCGCTGGCACGGTACGACGACCTCGCGCCGTGGGTGGCGCAGGTCGCCAGCGGCGAGCAGAACGTCCTCACCACCGAGCCCGTCATCCAGGTCAGCTCTCGAGCCACCGCACACACCGCACACGCAGCAAATCTGAATGATGTGTTGCGTGTGTCGTGTCGTGCGGTCGACATGTGCAGTTGGGGGTGACGAGCGGGACGTCGTACAGCAAGAAGCAGCTGCCGGTGACCCAGCGCCAGAAGACCAACTTCTTCTTCAAGGGCATCGCGCCCCTGTTCGACGTCCTCTTCGCCCACTTCCCGCAGGCCCGCGGCCTCCAAAAGAGCCTCAAGATCATGTTCCAGCCCACCTACTCCACCAGCCCGGGCGGCATCAAGGTCCAACCTCACCGCACACGCTCACCGCACACACCGCACACACCGCACACACACTGACGACGATGGTGGTGGTGATGGCTGCAGGTGGGGGCCAATAGTAGTGCGCCGAGCGACTCGCCGACTCTGCTCAATATGTACACGACGCCGCCGGTGGCGTACGAGATAATGAGCGAACCTGACCTGTTCTACGTCCACCTCCTGTTCGCTCTCAAGGTACGCGTGCGGTGCGCCCGTGTGTTGCGTGTGTCGTTGGTCGTGTGTCTTCCGTGTGTCGTGCGTGCGTGCGTGGCTTAATGGCGTGGGTACGTGCAGGACGAATATCTGGGGAGTCTGGAGGCCAACTTCGTGATGCTCATCCACCACCTCTTCGTTCGCATGGAGAAACAGTGGGTACGACCCGCGCGCGCACGGCAAAGTCGCACTCACCGCACACAACCCCAAACGCACGCCCGACACGCACTCACCGCACACCACACACACGGCACACGACAGAGGCAAGCGGTTGAGGACATCGAGCGGGGTCGTGTGAGCGAGAAGGTGCAAATGCCCGACCACGTGCGAAGGATGCTGGACGACTACATGGCCGGGCCGGACGTGAGCCGCGCACGCATGCTCACTCGCGAGGTACACCCACACGCACACGCACCAACCGCACACGCACGACTCGACAAGCGCGGCACCGCACGACACACAACGCGTGCTCTCGGTCCCCTGACGCCGGCTCGTTTTTTGGTTCGTGCAGTTCGAGGCAGGCTTCGAGGGCATCGCGCGTCGCGTTTGGCCGCATATCAACTTCGTACTCTCCGTCTCGACCGGTAGCTGCCCGCCTCACTGTCATCGCCTTCGCATTTTGTTTGCTATTCTGATATTTTTAATCTACCACCGATTAGGGAGCTTTTCCCTCTATGCCGAGCGGGCGAGGTACTACCTCGGAGACGTGCCCATCTACTCCCCGCTCTACGCCGCCACCGAAGGTTTCTCTCAACGCACGCTTCGCTAGCTTGGCCTCGATCTGACGACCACCACGCGATTGTAATGTGGTACGCGGTCTGTGTCGGGTGTAGGGCTGCTGGGGGTGAACCTGGACCCGATGGGGAGCGCGTACTACCTGGTGCCCTCCAACATGTTCATCGAGTTCATCGCGCTCGACCACTGCGACCAGGACCAGGTGCGCTGTCGCTCGCTGCCCCGCATTCCATGTCAGGAATGGAATGCACTACTGCATTCTTGTACGTGTGTTGCTCACATTCCATTTTCTCTTCCTCGAAGCCGCCCACGCTGGGCATGGACGAGGTCGAGGCCGGTCGGAGCTACGAGCTGGCCGTCACCACCGCCTGGGGCCTTTATCGCTACCGTCTCGGCGACGTCGTGCAGGTGGTCGGCTTCTTCGAGGGCGGCAACGGCAGGCGCGGCGCCCCGCTAATCGAGTTCGGCTACCGCCTCGGGCAGCTGCTCAACGTGCGCGGCGAGAAGACGTCGGAGCGGGCCATGGCCGAGGCTCTCCGCCACGCCAGCGCATCGGAGGCGTGGCGCAGTTCCGGCGCGGGCCTGGCGGACTACTGCTGCGTGGACCCGGCCATCCCGCGCTCGTCGTTCCTGCCACCGCCGGGCGAGCGCGATGACGACGATGACCAGCCACGTGCGCCGCACTACGATCTCTTCGTCGAGCTCGAAGAAGAGAACCAAGGGAAGAACACAAAGAACGAATACGACGGAGAGCTCTGGGCGCGGAGGGCGGAGGTGGTGGATGAGGAGCTGTGCCGCAGCAATCCGATCTACAGGTCCTTCCGGGTCAAGAACGGCATCGGTACACGACACGACACTACACTCACGCCGCACACGACACGCGCACATCGTATGACACACGGCACGTGTGGGCACGGCTGATGGGAGTGAGGTGTGGATGGGGCACGCAGGACGGGTGGTGGTTCACGGCGTGCGTGCGGGCACGTTCGACGACTTGCGGGCAACGATCCTGCGCAACGGCGCGCCGCCCAACCAGGTCAAGGTGCCGCGCGTCGTACGCGACCCGTCGCACCTGGCGTGCCTCGCTCGCGGCCTCCTCGCCACCGCCACCGCGGACTGACCTGCGACTCGTCCGTCGTGGGTTTGAGTTCGTCGTGTTTGTTGTCGGCTGAGGTCGCGATTGGACCCACGGTAGTCGCTGGGGGCAAATGAAACGAAATTTCGGTCCAAAAAGAACCGCAAGCCACGTCAGCGTAGATAAAGTGGAGTCTCTTTTTTCGATTTTTACACACAGAGTTCGCTCCCGCATTCGATCCTTTTTACACGCCCACGCGTCCTCTCTCTCCATCTCCTTCCATCTCTCGATATGAAGGCCCTCATCCTTGTTGGCGGCTTCGGAACGCGTCTGCGTCCTCTCACGCTCTCTGTGCCCAAGCCCCTTGTTGAGTTCGCGAACAAGGCCATGATCCTCCACCAGATCGAAGCCCTCGTAAAGGTTCGTGCTGCGCAACTCCCACATCTCTGGATGGAGCGCTTTTCTCTCAATTCACGCTGGATTGAGTCCCTGCGATCTACAGAACTGTTTGTACGCGTAACGGCTCATTTTCTTTTTGTATTTGAATGATTGACCATGAATTTACCAGGTCGGCGTCAAGGAAGTAGTGCTGGCGATCAACTACAAGCCAGAACTCATGGCCAACTACCTCAAAAAATACGAATCCGAGGTACAGCTCCGACATAGTCTCACGCTCGTTTCCATTGCTTCATTTGCCCCTTACCGGATCTCTTTTCTCTTTTATCTCCACTTGACTTCACTACGCACTCCATCTTCTCCAGCTTGGCATCAAGATCTCCTACTCGCAGGAGACCCAGCCTCTTGGCACTGGTGCGTCAAGATCTTGGCTGTTCGCTGTGCGCCGCCAGCCCTTGCTTACATGCTGTCTCGACTTTTCTTTCTCTACGCGCATGTCGTGCGTCGTGTTCTCTCTCTGCAGCTGGTCCGTTGGCTTTGGCTCGCGAGATTCTGGAGGAAGACGGTGAGCCCTTCTTCGTCCTTAACAGCGACATCACCTGCGAGTACCCTCTGGCCGACCTGCTCGCCTTCCACAAGAACCACGGCAAGGAGGGAACCATCATGGTGCGGCGCGATCACGCCTCGCCTTGGGAACTCGCGTGTGTCTAGTGACCTCCCACTTCTAAACACGCCTTCTTCTTCTTCAGGTGACCAAGGTCGAGGAGCCCTCAAAGTACGGTGTGGTGGTGCTCAAGGAGGGTGGCCAGATCGACAAGTTTGTGGAGAAGCCCAAGCTCTACGTGGGCAACAAGATCAACGCCGGCATTTACATATTCAACCCTACCATCCTCAACCGGATAGAGGTACGCTCTCTAGAGTCAGGCCGTGCGCGTGTCGTATCCAAGCCTCTTGCACTCACGGGTGTCGTGTGTGTCGTGTGTGCAGTTGCGTCCGACCTCCATCGAGAAGGAAGTGTTCCCCGACATGGCGACGCAGGGCCAGCTCTGCGCCATGGAGCTGCCCGGCTTCTGGATGGACGTGGGCCAGCCCCCGGACTACCTCATGGGCATGGCCCTCTACCTCAACAGCCTCAAGACTCGCGACCCCAAGAAGCTCAGGACCGGTGAGGGTTTCGTCGGCCCCGTGATGGTGGTACGACTGCACCGTCGTCGCCCCGACATTGTTCTGTTCTACTCTCTACATGGGCCTTTGCTTACATGCCGCCACGACCCACAGGATGAGACCGCGAAGATCGGAGCGAACTGCCTGATCGGACCCAACGTCATCATCGGTCCGGGGTGCGTCATCGAAGATGGTACGTCCAGTATCGCGAAAGAGAAACACTCACACAGTCGCACTCACCGTCTGCGTGTGTGTCTCGTCCCTGTCCAGGCGTGCGCCTGAGGGATACGACCGTGCTCGAGGGAGCCGTTATCAGGTCCAACGCCTGGATCTCGCTCTCCATCATCGGATGGCAGTCCTCGGTCGGCAGATGGGTATGCGCGCCACACCGGCCAGCCCCTTCTTTGTGGCGCCTTCTCGCTAACCGACCGCTTCTTTCTTCTTCATTGGCTTCTTTCTTCCCTTCCTTCTTCATCTTCTTTCTCAGGTGCGCATGGAGAACGTGTCTGTGCTCGGCCAGGACGTGCACATCGGCGACGAGCTCTACGTCAACGGTGGCCGCATTCTGCCCCACAAGGCCATCTCTGCCTCCATCCCCGAGCCCGACATCATTATGTAATTACCGTCAACGTCGCGCCCGCTTCCCTCTTCCATCCTTCATCTTCGTCGTCTTCATCCAATTCATATATTGCCACCTCCGCTCTCCACCGGCCTTCGTCCTCCTCGCACCATCAACGACCCAACCTACCGGCAGGACCGCAAGGAAATTGATTTAAAATCCATTTCCCTTTCGAACAAGAAAATAATTTTTCCTCTCCGTATTTGGAAAAGAAATTGAGATAAAAATACAGTGCAGAGATCAAAAGCAAGATCATGAAGGCGACACAACGGCTCGTGTTGGTGGCGATTGCGGCCTTCATTTGCGGAGTCGTGGGGGTCTATGGACAACAACAGGATGCCGGCACCGTGCAGCTGTCCATCGAGCACGCCATCGGCGGTGCTCCGTTTACGCCCCGCGGCCAGGTGGCCCTGCCGCAGGCTTCTGGCCTTTACGGGGGCCGCACCCAGCCCCGCCTCTCTCAGCCCGCGCTCTCCTCATCCGAGCTCCACGCACTCAAGGCACCTTCCCATTCAATTTTCAGATTTACTGCCGATGTAGTCATTCATTTTTGATTTTCCTTTATATTGTAGGAGGCGGCGGCGAGCGGCGGTCGCTACCAGGTGCGGCTGCAGCTGCCCCTCACCAAGGACACGCGCCGGCAGATGGACTTCATCACGGCCTCCGTCCCTGCCGTACGCCCGCCCGCTCACTCTCAATTCTACTGTGTTGTGTGCGTGTGCGTGTGCGGTGGTGCGTGTTGTGTGCGATATAGTGCGTGTGCAGCTGGACGCGCCCTGACTGCTCGCATATGCATATGTGTGACGTCTCGCTCAGTGCGCGCTGCTGGCGTCCAACCTCGCGGACTCGCTCCGGCTCACCCTGGACCAGTTCGGCAACGTAGTCGGCGTGGACTACCGCACTGCCACCGCCGACTGCGGTGCCGCCACCGAGCCGCCCACCGTATGATTATCGCTGGCCTCTGTCTTTCCCCTTCCCCTTCTCCTTCTTCTTCACCACCGCCTCTGTTATCCCTGGCCTCGTGGTCAACCACACGTGTTCGCGCACTGACTCTGTCCGGCCTTCCACACCAGTCCTCGAAGTTCGACACCAAGGTGAGCCTCAACGTCGGCGCCGAGGCACCCAAGTACTTGCCCTCTCTCCTCTCTCCCTCTCTCCTCTCTCCCTTTTCACTTTTCTCGTCGAGCCACTTGCGACGGCGCTGGCTGGGCAGCTGCTCACCTCCACTGTGCCATTCCCGCGGGAAAACAGGCCGTTCCGTCAGGAGCTGGAGACGCCCGAGGCCGCCAAGGAGAAGGCCGAAGGCGAGAAGGGCTTCATCGCCAAATACGTACCGCCGCCTCGCTTGCGCCCATCACCTAATCTCTCCCTTTTTGCAGTTGACCTCTTACCCTCATCATCCATTCATTCATTGTTCTTCGCTCGTCTTCGTTCTTTTTCTTGAACTCGCAGTGGATGTACATCGTGCCCTTCGTCTTGGTGCTCCTCTTCAGCGGGGGCATGGGCGGCCAGGAGCCCGAAGCCGCCCAGGGCGACGGCGCAGCGCCGGCCGCGAGCAGTTCGTTCACCGCCCCTTTTCGTAGCATTGTGGCTCAAGGAAGTAGCCACCCAATGTTCCTTGCTGACCCTCTTTTCCTTCTTCTTCTCCTCCTCCTCTTCTCGTCAATCAACAACAGCTGGCCGAGGTGCTCCTGCTCGACGGGGAGGAAGGAGGTAGGAGAGCAAGTCTCCGAAGACAGCTGCACACTGGGCTCAGTATTTATTTCTTTTTGATTTTAAAAAGAGAAAAAAGAGGGAAAAAAGAGATTTCAATTTTGGCGCCATTATTTGTTGCTGAGCCGATTGCATCGAGAGATGGAGGGGACAGGCGTCGAGGATGTAAGTGTCATTCCACCCAAAAGAGGTACTGCTTGCCTCGCTCTCCATTCAATTCAAATGCATTGTTGGGAACTGTGGAATTGATTTCCGCATTTTCCCGTTGCAGAGAGGAGGTACACCGCTACCGACTGGGCCGAGTTCTTCTGGACTGAGTACGCCCCCTTGCCTCCACCCCATATTCATCTTTTATTATTTTAATCTCTCTGCTTGTTTCTTGCAGCTTCGTATTGAAAGATGATCCCAACATGGATGACCTACTTTTCTTCGTGCCCGACCAGCCTCTCGCCCAGCCCGTTGCCGGTTCCGCCGAGTACGTGTCGTTCTGTCTTTGCCTCGTGTCGTGTGTCGTGCCTCGTGTGTTGTGTTCCTGCAACTGACCGTGGCCGTCTCGACACCGTTTGCAGTGGTGGCCAGCAGGGCAGCAAGTTCTTCGTGGTGCGCAAGCACGAGGACGCCGAGCACAAGCTGCCCAAGCGGGGCGACCGCTCCATCAACTGGCAGGAGACCTACTTCCTCAACATCATCACCAACCATCTCAAGTACTGTCACCCATTGCGTTCTCTTTGAGTGCCTGCTGTTCTTGTTTCGCTGACCCAAGACAAATTACGCGACACACGACACACACGACACACACGACACACACGACACACACGACACACACGACACACACGACACACACACACGACAGATACACTCTCATAATGGACGTGGCGCACAGAAAGGGCCGAGGTACGACCGGTACGCCCACTCTCTCCACGTTCCCGCGTGATGGCACCAAACGTTCGGCGTCTCACTGTTGCCCTTTCTCGCAGCTACTACGCCGCGAAGCAGTGCACACGATACAACAAAGAGGCAGCGAGTGGAGACTTGCGTCTACGCGTCGCCTACCCAGGTGCTTGTCGCTTACACACGTTCGCGCGCATGTGCTGGCACTCCCATATCTGGACTCTCCATGCAACACGGCGGCGCTGATGCACGACACGCACACGACACGCACACGACACGCACACGACACACAGGTGCGTATGGACATGAAGGAAGACGAGGTCACGGAGACCTACCCCACCATATTTTTCGCCGTCAACGACTTCCAGGAGATGCTGCAGGACATCATTGTATCCGAAGAGGGCGAGCTGGTTAGTGCCAATTGTTCCATGCACACGCACCACTACCACCACCACCGCACTCAACCGCACGCGCGACATGTGGTTTGGTGCTTGCTGCTGCGTGGGTCACGATCTGACGGTTTAATGGATGGCCACAGGTGTGCGTGAAGCTGCTGGCGACAATGCCCGAGGGCTCGTCGACTTCACTCCACCTCTCCGCGGTCATGAACAAGAAGGACCCACAAACCCCGACCCCGGCCAAGAAGGGCGGCCCCGTCACCATCTTCAGCGGAGGTACCGACATTGCGCGCGTGTCGCGCGGCGTGTGCGTGTGCGGTGATACTCACGTATGCCATGCGTGGGCGGTGTCAGCGGTGGGCTATGAGATTGTGCGACAGGCGTTCGGAATGGAGGCCAAGAAGCAGAACTCGCCCTCGACGCTGCGTTGGCTGACGCGATCGCGCGACAAGTCACCGCAGCAGGTCTTCCTCAACATGAAGGGTCCGTCGGGCAAGGGCAAGGCCCAGATGGCTGTCAACCCGGCCGACTCGCCGTCCGCACCAGGCACCTACTCCTCCGCTCCATTTCGCTGCGTGTGTCGTGTGTCATGTGTGTGTCGTGTGTCGTGTCGTGTCGCGACGTGTGCCGTATGTCGCTGACAACAATTCAATGATTGATTGGTGCAGAGGTGGATGACACCAATCCCGCGGAGGAGGAATCGTTAGGGAGCAGCAAGAGCAACTCGTGGCTGAACCTCAGCGCCATGCGCAAGTTCCTTCCGACCGCCAGCAGTCTGTCCACCTCCTCTTCATCATCTTCATCTTCCTCCGCTTCCACATCCCTTCCGCAGGCTTTCCGATGTTCGCTCACGTCCGTGCTCCTTCCCTGGGCCTCCATCATCGACGACGTCTACAAGACCGACCTCCTCTCCTCTTCCACCACGTCTTCTTCATGACGTCAGTAATCTTCCCTTTTTGCCAATCGTAACTTAGAACTTATAACGCAGTCATGTCCCACTGTGTGTGGTTGTGCGTGTGTGTCGTGGCGACGAGCCGCTACACGCGGGATTGTGCACGCAACGTGCAGCTTCCCTTTTGCGGACGTGTCGGCAAAATTACGGAAAGGGCGGGAAAACGACCCTTGTAGAGACTCGTCGCCTCGTGTGTGTGCGACGCGCTACGTTTGTACGTTTTGCCTGCGTTGGTCGGCTGCCCCCGCATAAATAGCGGCCCACCGCCGTTCGAGTCATTCACTCAACCAAGCCGCCAGCCGTTCACAACTACTACCGACCACTCTCACCTCCAGTCACCTACCGACCACCCTACTACCAACCATGGACTCGACCACCACCGCTATCACTACGCCCGCTGAAGTCGCCCTGCCGACGTCGCAGCAGGAGGTGGGCACGCCTACTATCATCGAGGAGGCCACCACTCCCGCCGTGATCGAGGACCCGGCTATGGAGAGCTGTGAGGAGGGCACGCCGGCCACCCCCGCTACGCCGCTACTCGGAGCCGAAGCCGACGCGCCGGTAGAGGAGGCCATGGACCAGGCCGCTATCGAGGCGAAGGCCGACCACGACGAGGCCGAAGACGAGGGGTCGAAGAAGAGGAAGCGAGAGGAGAGCGACGACCCGTCGCAGGCCGCCGAGGAGAGTGACGCCCAGCCCCCAGAGGACGACGTTCGGCCCGCCAAGGACCTCGAGGCCGAGGGCGTCGAGGACGAGGAGGCGCCGCCGAGCAAGCGGCAGGCAGTCGAGCGCCTGGAAGACCCGCAGCTCGAGAAGAACGCAGCCCCCGACGCTGAGAACTCGGAGACCGAGCCCGAGATCGGGCAGGAGGGACCGAACGAGGACCAGAAGAGAGCGGCGGAGGAGGAGCTGCCGGCGACTCCCGTTCTGGCCGCTGCGATCCCGGGCAAGGTACTACTGGCTGAGGCCGACGACGTTCGCACCGAAGCACTCAAGGTCGAGGAGTAGGCGCGTCTTGCATCGGTATCGGCTCAACGTTCGACGCTTTCCGAAGTGAAACAGCTCTCTCTTTCGGTTTACGCTCGGTCGGTCGACTCTGGCCACGCACCACGTCAATCTCAGGCTCTTCGCTTCGCTCTTTATTGTTCGCTCTTCTTCGTTCTCTCTATCTATCTATCGCGTCCTTATGGACTTTGTTAAGGGCCGACACGCCTTGCCAAGCGTGCTCGGCCCTGCCTTTGCGTCGTTAGACGACGTTTTTTTTGTCCAAGTAAAACAGCATTTTCTTTCCTTTCCTGATTTATTTCCTTTTTGCCCCAATCCTTTTTGGTCAGAGGGACGAAGCGAAGGGCGGGCCGCCGCGGGGTGGAGAGGAGTCGTCGGCTGCCGCGGGCGAGCTGGGGCTGGTGGAGGCGGTGCGGGGG
>CACVKS010001258.1:0-11600 GCA_902749335.1 Acanthamoeba triangularis
GATGACGAAGAAGTTGACGATGTCGACGAGGCCCTTGTGGCGATTGGCCGCATACTCGTTACCGTAGTCGACGAACGCCGCGATGATGCCCGATGACGAAGAAGTTGACGATGTCGACGAGGCCCTTGTGGCGATTGGCCGCATACTCGTTACCGTAGTCGACGAACGCCGCGATGATGCCCTCCTTGAATTCGCCGAACGAGCCCTCCAGCTCCACCGTCGGCCTCTCCTCCGGATAGCCCACTGTCGCAATAGATAAATAAATAAAATAAATAAACAACAGCAATTCATAAAAGAGTAATAATTAATAAAATAATAAAGAAATAAAGAAAAATAAAATGGTGATGGAAAACGGACCAGGCAGGTGGAGGTTGAGGAAGATGCAGCGCTCGTCGCTGCTGCCCAGCTGCACTTCGAGCACTCGCGTTGCTTCCACCCACTCCATCCCTGTCGCATGCCGTGTGCGTGTCGTGCGTGTCGTGTCGTGTCGTGTGTCGTGCGTGTCGTGTTAGAGGGTTTGGGTGAGAAAAGATGGGTTGAGTGGAGAACGTACGGCGCACGCAGGAGGTGTCGACGTCGTAGATCTCCTTGAGGTCGTGGATCTCCTTCTCGATCTTGCGCAGGCGCTTGGCCTGGAGCGCCTGCCGCATCTTCTCGCGCTTGGCCTCCTCGGCCTCGGCCTCGGCCGCCAGCCTGCGCCGCACCTCCTCCTCCTCCGCCCGCAGCTTCATCTCCTCCTCGGCCTGGCGCCGCTTCTTGGCCTCCTCCTCGCGTTGCTTCCACTGCGCCTCCTCTTCGTCATCGTCGTCTTCGCTTTCGCTGCTGATGTCGTCCGTGCCCATGTCCGAGTCCGAGCCGGCGTCGGCGTCGGCGTCGTCGGCCTTGTCCTTGCCCTTGTCTTTGTCCTTGCCCTTACTCTTGTCGTCTTCCTCGAGGGGCGCAACCGGCGCAGTCACCTCATCCTAACTCACTTCCGATGAGACACGCACACCGCACGCACCGCACGCACCGCACACGCCCGGACGGGCCGGGGAGATGAAGTGATGTAGGAACGCACCTCGACGGCAGAGTGGGTTCCGGACTTGATGGATTCGGTGAGGACCCATTCGTCGATGGCCAGATCGAGGGCCGTCATCTGCTTGCCCAGGCTCGGCGGGGGCGCTTCCTCCTCCTCGTACTTGAGCTGTGGGGTTGCACTCATGATGAGTTCGTGTGTCGTGTGTGTGTCGTATGTGCCGTGTGTCCTTTCACTGGCGAGGCAGACGCAAGACGTACGCCGGGGACGCCCAGAGTGATCTTGAGTCGGATTTCGCCGCTGACGCGCGCCTTTGGCGAGTTCTTCAGCAGTGTGTACCATCTGCAGCGACGACGAGAAGTTGGTGTCATTCGTTGTAGGGCAAATAGCACGGCATTGTTTTACGTACTTGTCGACTGTGCGCTTGCCGTAGAACTCGGTCATCGGCAGCGACACGTGGCCCAGGAAATCGTCCCTGTAG
The DNA here is from genome assembly GCA_902749335.1 of Acanthamoeba triangularis. Classification (NCBI taxonomy): domain Eukaryota; phylum Discosea; order Longamoebia; family Acanthamoebidae; genus Acanthamoeba; species Acanthamoeba triangularis. Next base: position 1,497 of record CACVKS010001258.1, read on the forward strand.
TTGTGTAGATCACCACCACCAGCAGCAGCAACCAGGGTGAGCCGGCGAGCCAGACAGGTGGGCAGCATCCAACACGGCACACGGCACACACGGCACTCATGCAGGGATTGAGGGAGGGGCAAGAGGAAAAGAGGAACGTACGTGAGGCCAACGAGCGCGCGGGTCTTGTGCTTGACCACGATGTAGAGGTAGTCGCCCAGCTTCCCCGGCAGGCTGTGCCGGTGCAAAAAAAATAAATGAAATAAATAAATAAATAACTTTTAAAAAAGAAAGGAAATGGCGTACAAGTCGAAGGTCTGGTTCCAGACGGGGTTGAGCGTCTTCTCGTGCACTCGCGACTTGACCGTGTGGGTGCCGCCCAGCGTTATCTGCCCTCGATTCAATTCACAAAATAATTAAAATAAAAATAAACAAAAAGCAGGAAACACATTTGATGAAGGAGGGAGTACCATGCAGTAGGGAACGGAGCCATTCGCGTTCTTGCCGTGGCCCTTCGGCGCCAGGTTACGGGCCTCGACCACTTTTGTTTTCGATTTTGATAGATTAACAAAAGTCAATTTAATTCCATTTCAAAATGGGGGAAGGTTTGTAGGCTGGCTGGAGAGTGCATACGTTGGACGGTGAGAAAGGACCCCTTGGGGAGAGGTTTGTCTTCTTCCATCTCTCGGTAGATTAATGGGCCAATGCGATGCGCACTCTTTAGTTACCGCTGGGCTGTGTGACGGTGACCAGGTGCCGCGGTCCCAATTTAGGTGAACATTTCTCGCACACGAGCCGTGTGCTGTGATGTGTGCGGTGGTGTGCGCTGCGTGCCATCGACGCGTTGTTGACTCGTGCGTGATAATAGTAGTATTGTATGAAGTTACAACATGTAGTACACCTCCTCCTCTTCCTCATGGTGTTGAGGCCCTCTTCTGCTCAGTCCTTCTCTTTCTTTTCTCGCCTCTTCTTGGACCCCTTCTTCTTCTCTCGCTTCTTCTTGGCCGCCTTCTTCTGTTCCTTCTTCTTTCTTTTGATGTCCGCGTAGAGCTCGTTCCTGTACTCCGTGGTGCCGCACTTCTTGTTGTCGTCGATCGAGATCTTGATCGTGTGAGGGCAGGTCGGCTCCTCGCGGTCGTGGAACTGGGCCACGTACGGATGCGACAGGGCCTATGTGCCATGTTTAAGGATGGGCCAATCGCCCACCACCACTCCACAAGTCAGCCAATCCAATCCAATCCACTACCGTCAAATTACACAGCAACCAGCCTCCCATTGGGTGAGTTACCTCGTCGGCGCTGATCCGCTTGTCCGGGCTGAACTGCAGCAGGCGCCTGAGGAGACTCAGCGCCTCATCAGGGGCCGTCGGGTAGATGTCCGACAGTGAGCTGTACACATGAGCACAGATAGATAAACGTCAATGGGAATACAACATACAGCATGCTGACTGAGAGGCTGAAGTGTTACCGGGGCTGGGAGGGGGGCAAGCTCTCCAACATGTTGGCGGCGAAGGGGGACTTGATGGCTTCGATGTCCTCCGAGGTGGGCCGGCCGGTGACTTCGATGATGCGGTCGAGCTGGTTCATGGTCGAAGTGCCGGGGAACATGGGCTTGCCGCCCAGCAGCTCGCCCAGAATACAACCAATCGACCACATGTCCACGCCCTTCGTGTACCTACTCGTCACCACCTTCACCGTTAGCGCAAGCCCTTGTCGGTGTGGTGCAAAGGTAGTGATGGTTAAGGTGGCAGCTGAGCGTACCGCTGAGAGCCCAGGAGGATCTCGGGCGCTCGGTACCACCGGGTGGCCACGTAGTCGGTCAGGACGGGGTTCTCCACGTCCTCGTTCTCCAGCGCCGCGATCGAGCGCGCCAGGCCAAAGTCGGCCACCTTCACCAGACACTCAGAGTTCAACAGCAGATTGCTCGGCTGCAACATTCATGTGGCACCAGGTAGGTCAGTTCTCTGCGAGAGAAGGGAAGGGAAGAGCAAAGTGGACTCGGTACAGCTTACCTTCATGTCCCTGTGCAGCACATCGCCGGAGTGCATGTACTTGAGGGCCTTGAGCAGCTGGTAGATGATGTACTGCTTGTGGACGTCCTCCAGGATCTTTGCTCGAATGACCTCATGCAAGTCCGTCTCTGCTCACACGACACGCCCCGTGGTGGCCTGCAATGAGCCATCGGCCACCAACAGAACAACTCCCATGGCGGCTGGCTGTGCGGCGAGGGGAAGCGAGTGCGGTACCCATGTACTCGAAGACCAGGTAAATATCACGGTCGTTGTCTGCCTTGATCACCTTGAGCAACTTGATGATGTTCTCGTGCCCGCCCAACTCTTGCAGGAACATGATCTCCCTGTTTTGCATCTTTGAGGCCACCACCACAGAAAAGAAAGGCTCCGCTAAGGACGGGGCTACCTGAAGGTGCGCTGAGCATCGGTGGCGTTCTGGAAGGCATCGAAGATCTTCTTGAGGGCCACGTCCTTCCCGTTCTTCTTGTCCAGGGCCTTCCACACGATTCCGTACGCCTGTCAACGCCCCCCACAGCCTCTTGTTCAATAACAAAATCTAACCTTAAACACTGATAGGGACCGTGTACCCCCTTGCCAAGCTTGGTGGCTATCTCGTAGCGCTTGAGCACATGCTTGTCGATGTCGTCACTCATCTCCTTCCTCCTTCCCGTGCTGAAGGACCAGGCTGTGGGGGAACAGGGCTGACAGCACACCAGGGTCTCATGGCAAAAAAAAGAAGACTAAAAAAGGAGAAAAGTCTCCTTTATGGGAAGAGCTATTTTTCTCTCCAGCCAAGAGCTAGACCTAAAGCAACCCTCAGCAACCCAGGTGCAGCGTCGTTCGTGGACTGGACGACGCGATCGGCGCCGCGCGGTCAGGGAGACTGAAGCGTGATGTGGATCAGGGGAGCGGTAGGTTGCCCGTTGAAGACCTGCTGCCCGTACTCGCTCTCTTTTTCCTTGCTCAACCTGATCTCCACGCCGAAGACCTCCGCGGCGCTCTGCAGGAAGTGGTGTTCGTGGCCTTCCCCCTGGCGCGTCAGCTCTTCAGCGTCGTCGCGGCACTTGATGTACCACGCCACAAAGGGCATCCGACTGGCGCGCTCATGCGTCGGGACATTGGGGTACAACGACTTGACCAGTGCGCCGATGATCTCGTCCTTGTCCAGGCCTTTGACCCAAGCGGTCCTCCTGCATGTCCGAGGCGTCGGTTCGGTGTGAGTGCTGCGTACGTGGGTGCGGTACGGGGCATGAAATTGAGGTGGGGGGAGGGAGCTTACTCCCAGGGTCGTTCAGCTCGTTCGTTCTTCTTCTTTGGGGTCCTGCAGGATAAGAAAGGCGACAGAGTGTCACAGGCCAAGAAACAGATGAAGGAGAAGAAAAACAAGTGAGAGAGGCGGAGGAAGGAAGGCCCGGTCTACGTGAAACGTACTTTCTCCTGAAGTCCCAGCAACCACCGTTCTCCTGGGCGCCGTACTCGATGTCGAACTTGAAGAGCTGGAAGCCGGAGAGGTGGTCCTTGGTGAGCCTCTTGGTGAGCAACTTGTCCTCGTTCAGGAAGAAGTTGACGGAGCCGTTGCCCGCCTTCTCCGCGATGATGCGTCGGTCCACCTCGTACTGAGGGACGAACAGCTCGTACCAGCTCGTGTAGGAGTGCAGGCGTAGGGGCGGCGAGTAGTTGAGGACCGTGCCGCACCGCTCGATCGCCACTCGGTAGTGAGCCGTGCCGCGGCCTTCGGCGACCTCGACGTTGTAGTGTCTTCTGTAGATGGCCTCGTTGGCGGTCTTGTTGGCGATGGCCATCTGACAGACGTTGGTGTTCTGCAGCAGCGACTGTCTCCACTCGACCAGCACTTGCGCGAACAACTGAAGACTGCGCTCTTTTTCGACGCTGTCTCCCTTCATCATGGAGGACCACTCCCCCTTGCGCAGATACGCGAGTGCCGAGACTGGACTCGCTGCCGCGGTGTAGAGGGCGCCCTGGTGCGTCGCGAGCTCGATGCCGAGGTCCCCCGGGTCGAGGAATAGAGAGGAGAGCGTTTTGTTCAGAGTCTTGACTTCGAGCTTCGGTTTCGTTGAGTCCACGGCGGTCGTCAGCGCCTTTTGAGCGAAGAGCAGCGCCATCGAGAGGTCGCACGGGATCATGGACGTGACGGACCCGAACGTGTCGTACATTCGAACCTGGCGCAGGTCATCGTCGATCATCCACCAGCTGGATATGCCACCAATGACACACCAACCACAATTAATAGATAGCAGGGAGAACAGAACGGGTCCACACGACCACACACAGAGGAAGAGAGCGGAGCACGAAGGGCGAGCTGGGGGTAGGGTCATTGTACTAGTCGAATGGCTTCGAGATACTGCTACGGAGATGGTCCTGGAAGTGTTTGATGATGCTGCGAGCAAAGCGAATGCCCCGGTTCTTCCCCGGGATGGATACGAACACCAGGCGGTCGCTCACCCCATCGTAGGAGGCCACGTATTTCGCCAGCTCTTGCTCCTCCACGAATGCATAGATCAGGTGCGGGCAATCCCCACATTGGTGGTGGAGGCCGGGTGAGAAGGAGTGAACGCCAGCTGTGCCTGCTTGTTCTTGTAGCGGCCCTGAACATCAGAGTGAGCTGGCATCACCACACTATCGCCACGCCCGCGCCCGCAAAGGACGAGCGTGGTACCTTGGTGGGGATCATGATCGGATAGATCCATTTGTCCGTGCTGGAAAGGAGTTTCTCCAGGTCGCTCTTCCAGTCGGCGTAGGCCTTGATCTTGAACTGGCTCGCTGACCATGGCTGCTCTGGATCGGTGAAGGAGATCCTGATGATCCGCTCGTAGCCGAACGCCTCTTTCTCCTCTTCGGAGAGAAGTTCGATGGCGCCGAGTGGGTGAAGGAGGGTGAACGGCCCTGGATTCGACCGTTCATGCACCCTGGGCATAGAATGGATGCAAGCGTGAGAAACAGAGAGAAAGGACCAAGGAGAGAATGTGAGCAAGGCGAGTACTCGGGCAAGTAGAAGGCTCGTTTTTTGGCAGATTCGATGTTTCGTCGCAGCTGCTTCGAAGCGGTCGCAACGTCGGCAAAGGAGTGCTTGAACAACCGCGGTGTCTCCGCCAAGACCCGGCCACCGTCGCGGAGAAGGGTAAGCTTGGTGTCCTGCGTTGCCCTGTTGATATTGCCAACCGATGTCAGAAGACTGTCCAAACCCAGAAAGCTCACGCCACGCCACGTCTCGTTGTTTTCTTACCCGTCATTGTCCACCTTGGAGGGGGGAGGGCTGAGCGAGGCCAGCTTTCTCTTCAGCGATTTGATCTGGTCGTCGGTGACCACACACTCGCTCGGTTCATCGCAGAACTCCTGCCATGGCTGGTGAAGCTCCGAGATCTTGCCGACGATACTGGAGCCGATCTGCTTGTTACGGGCGCTGAGCTTCTTGCAGAAGAGGTCGCGCACCTTCTCGACCATTTCCTGTGGCGCTGGTTCCACCCCCTTGGGGAACATCTTGGGGTAGTCGCGCTTCACGGCGTTCATGAAGGATATAAAGCCACCCTCCAGCTCCTTCTCGATCTGGCTGGCCGTGGCCTCCACCGTCTGCCCAATCTCCATGAAGAGCTCTCTGTAGTGGATCTTACGCGCACCGCCGGATTTGGGCCGATCCGTCTCCACCGAATGGCCGAGCTGCTCCAGCAGCACCCGAAACTCGTCTTCTCTCTCTTCTGCATCAGGAAGTGCCTCACGGTGGTGAGAAGACTGCCCGATAAGGCCCCAGCCACGCGTGTCGGGCGTGTGTGCGTGTGTCGGGCGTGTGTGTGCGGTGTACCGATCAATGTGTCGCACATAGGAATATCTGGATCGGTCACGAGGAGCGCCATGAAGAAGGAAGCACGAAGCGCTAAGTGCCGTGCTCTCGCAGGGACATGCTCAAACAGGCTGGGGACCAACGCAAGCACCGATTCTCGGAACGCCCGCCGACGGGAATCAGGATCTTCGTCGCTGTTGCTACGGGTGGTGTATGCGGTGCGTGTGTGTGTGTGGAAGTTGGTTAGCAACGCGCTGTGCACCCCCACCCCCCAACGTTGGCGCTACCTGGCCAGGTGCTGAAGCAGAGTCTCTCGCGGCGAGTTCTCGTCCACCCACCAGTCGGCGACAAGTTGGGCAGCATTCTCCTGGAAGTGGCCGTTGACGAACTGGATGATCTCCTTCGCGCGTTGCTTCTTCACCTTGATGTTCTTGCGGCGCTTGATGTCCACGAGAAAGTGGTGATACGTGTTTTCCACCTTGAGCTTGTTGTGGCAGGCCGGCTCGAGAAGGCTGTGTATGTAGCGGCGCTTCATGTGGTTGATGGCCTCGAGCAGCCTGGCGTGAGTGTCGTACGAGACTCCGCGCTCTCGTAGCTCGCGCTCCTGCTCCGGCGTGTAGAACAGGGCCGACTGGCAATTGCGGGCCAGCTCGCCAAAGATGCGCGCACGAAGAAAGCCCTGGAGGGTCGGACAGTAGCGGTCGGAGTCGCGTTCGACGAAATCGATTGCATCGCGCAGTGCTGCGAGCGCTCCCTCTTTCTTCCGGTTGATCAGCCTGACAGAGAATGTGCCCTCATGGTCAGGGTGATCGCACGCACACACACACACACACACATCACACGCACGGTGCTAGGCAAGTGCAGTGAGACGTACTGGTCTTTGTCCTCGCAGTCGTCCAACTCCTGCAGCCAGGTGTCGGGCTCGCTGTACCCATGCGGGTAGATCACCGTGACGGTGGGGAGGCGATGGAGCTGCCGCTGTTCCAGCATCTCGTTGAGCAGGAGGCCCAGGGACGCCAGGGACGACGGAGGAAAGGTGCGGTCCTTCGTGAAGATGAACAGCCCGTCCACTTTCGTCGCAGCGAAGAGCTGCGAGTTGTCCACGATGTGTTGCTGAAGCTCGGAGGTGATGCCCGGTAGCTGGTTTTTGGAGCGGGTGAAGTGACCGCGGTGCGTGTGCGGTGGGTGAGGGTGCGTGCGTAAGTGAGTCAAGTGAGTCAATGCGCAACAGTGGAGAGTGGAGGTGGTGACTTGAGGGGGGACGTACATCGCACAGCTTGAACCCGGTGCGGTGCAGGAAGGGACCGGTGTAGGTCAGCGCTGAGACCTCGAGCGGGTCGATCGAGTCCATGAACACTTTGGCGTCCTCAAAGGACGCGAACTTCTGCACGACGACGGGGGTCTCGTCGACGACGGGGGCAGCTTCCTCCTGAGTCTCTCCTCGTTGTTGATGGTCTTGTAGCAAGCCACTTGAATGTCAGGCCCGTACTCGAGCACCACCGGGATCTTCGAGACCGTTTTTTGTCCCGGGCATGAGCGAACTGGCCCCTGCTCTCGGATCGCCTTGCTGTCGCTGGGCGGACCGTGGCCCGGGGTTCTTGAGCTGAGGCAGAGGTAGTTGGCCAAGAAGCTCTTCCCGGCACCGTTGGCGCCCCACAGGGCAGCACGAACTTTTCCTGCTTCGCGTTGGCTGTATCGAGGCAAGCGTCGATCTCCTTGATCTGGGTGTCCACCCGGTGCTGGCGGGTGGTGTCCTTCATCCGCTCCTTGAGTTCGTCGGGGAAGTTCGAAATGTAGGCCTTGAGCTGCTCGATCTTCTTCGTGACCGTTGCGCTGTCGAGTAGCTTCGGATCGGACACATCATCACTTGCGTCTGTGCTGGATGAGGCTGGCGAATTCACCCCGGCCTGGTTGCAAGGTTAAGCCATTTGGGGGTGTCGTAAGGAAGAAACTTATTCTAAGTATAGCCCGATTGGTTGAAGTTAATTGCCAACGCCAACTGGCAAGGCTTCTAAAAACAGGCCCGGTCGTGTTCCCGTTTGTACCCCAGTGTGGTAGTCAATATTTTGCCTTTTTGTTTTGTACAGAAACAAACATGACGCTCACTTCTTTCGCGTCTTCTTCTCTTGCTTCTTGTGGGCGCCTGTCCACGGACAAAAAATACAACACGCGTGAGTTCCACGTTGGTGTGTGTGTCGTCGTGTGCCGTGCGCGTGCGCCGTGTGTTGTGTGTTGTGTGTCGTACTCTTGGCAGCTCGTTTGAGGACAAAGTTGTAGGTGTCGCGTCCGCCGGCTCCTCGCACGGCGGCCGGGAGGTTGTCAAAGGGATTGCCGTCGACTTTGAGCTCGGAGAGGGAGGTCATGTTGACCATCTCGTTGGGCAGATCGTTGAGCAGGTTGTCCGTCACGACGAACAGTTCGAGCGCAGAGAGGTTGCCGATCGACTTGGGCAGCTCCACCATCTTGTTGTGCTCCAGGTGCAGCTGATAACATCACGCAACAAAGTCCCCGTCAGTACGCCACACACGCACACGACAATGAACCACACGACGCACACACAACGCAGTTGCGCACCTGCTTGATCATGGCGAGGTCGCCTATCTCGTGAGGCAGTGTGAGCAGCTCGTTGTAGCCCACGCGCAGCTCGGTGAGTCCGGTCAGCAGCGAGATCTCTCCGGGCAGCTGCGCGCGACGAGAGAGAGAGAGAGAGATGCCACATGATCGTCGTCAATCGCCAAATTTTTGATTCCGCCACTGGTGGAAAACAATAGCTTGAGGCTTCAGTAGTGGAAAGCGCTCGGCGTACCCGGTCGAGTTGGTTTTCGTCCAGGTTGAGCTGCTTCAGAGTCGTGAGCGCGCCGATTTGGTTGGACAACCTCTTCAGCTGTGGTTGTACCAACGCAACACAGACTCAGTTCTCTGATCGTTGTGTGTCGTGTGTGTGTCGTGTGTGTTCACATACCTGGTTGTCGGACATGTTGAGGGAGTTGAGCGCCGGAGGGAAGCACCGCGCGTCGGGGAAGGTCTGGAACTCGTTGGTGGACAGGTCGAGGTGCTTCAGGTTCACGAGCGCGCTCAGCTCCGGCGGTATCGCCTTGAGCCGATTGCCCTTCAGGTGCAGTTCCCGAAGACCTAGCAACAAAAAAAGCTCAATCGTGTGTCGTCCCGTGCCGTGCCGAACCGTTTGTTACCTGTAAGCATGCCCAACTCGGCAGGGAGTGCGACGATTTTGTTACGACCCAGATACAGGCTGCGGAGCGAGGTCATGTTGCCGAGCTCAGGCGCAAGGACGGTCAGTTGGTTGGCTGGTGTGGCCAATCGCGCCAATCGAACAATGATAATGATGTGAGTTAGTGCGATGACGATGGCCTATGGAAGTGCAGTTGCGCGTACCTTCCAAGTCGAGGGTCTCAAGGCGCGGGAGCTCGGTGATGGTCACGGGGAACTCCTCCAGTTTGTTCTGCGAGACATCGAGCCGCATGAGGTCGGTGAGCGCGCCCCAGCCGTCCGGCAGCGTCGTCAGCTTGTTCTGCTTGAGATCCTGTTCGACACCACCACACAGAGGCACACAGAGTCAGCACGCAAAGGAATGCATGGAATGTGCGCAGCAGCGGAAAGAACGAAAACGAAAGAACTAAAGAACGAAAAAGCGAGAGACGCAGGTCGACGTACGAGGTCCTTCAGCTGGCACAGCTTTTCGACCGACCTGAACTTGGTGAGATGGTTGGTGGAAATATCCAGGATCTTGAGGTTGGTGGCCATGCTGAGCTTGCGCGGCAGCTTGTGCAGCTGGTTGTTGCGCACGCTCAGCATCTCGAGCGACACGAGGCAGCCGATCTCCTCGGGCAGCTGCTCGAGTCGGTTGAACCGGAGGAAGAGCTTGTTGAGGTGCACCAGGTTCTTGATCGTCGCCGGCAGCTCGGTGAGCTTGTTGTACCTCTACCTCCCGCACTGCCGCTTCCCGCGTCCTCCATCATATTCGCCTCCGCTTCTGCTCACACCACCACCGTTCGTTAGTTGACGGTGTAGGTTTAGTGTCGTGTCGTGCCGTGTCGTGTCGTGTTGCGATGGCGTGGCGAGGGTCCACACCTTTCTTGGCCTTCCTCCCCTTCTTCTTCTCCTCGGGGGACGTGACTTCGCCGTTGGCCACTTCGTTCTTTTCCTCTTGCGCGACAAACTCCTCGCCGTAGAAGGAGACTCCTCGGTGGGCTGTGTGTTGTGTGTGTCGTGTGGTTGAGGGAGGGAGGGAGAGCTTCACGCTTAGATCGTTTGGGTTCGAAAGGCAGGGGGGAGGATACCACCGCATACCTTCTATGTC
>CACVKS010001259.1:0-11127 GCA_902749335.1 Acanthamoeba triangularis
GGGAGGGATCGGGGAGGGATCGTGCGCTTGACCTTGGTGATAAGCATGGCGTTCTTGCCGTCGTGCTGCTCCATCCTGGCGCAAGCCCGTCAGGCCTCACGAGTACTCACTCCCAAAAAGCGCTCCATCCTTGTACCTCATAAAATCTATCCAGTATGGGCCGAGGTTTATATTGGACTTGCCAGTCTGAGGCGTGGGCGCAAGGTCAATCAGTATTAAATCAAAATAAAATGACAACTGTGCGTACCTGGAACGCAAGTTCAATTTGCACAGACTCATGGGCACCATAGGGCAGCCACGAACCCTGCTTGTAGAACGTCCACACAGGCGCAGGCGCGGCCATCTTGGTCCGAAGTGTTCCTTGGTGTTCTGGTTGAAAAAGAAGGTGTTCCAAGAACTATTACGAAGTGAGCGGAAAAGGTCAAGGCAAAAAAAAAAATGTGAAGGAAAACAGAAGGGAGCTTGGGTGGATTTTCTTTGATCTAATAATCAGCAACAATGGCTGCTTCAATGGACACTGTCTCTTCCTCTTCTTTCCCCTCGAAGTGGGCGTGGATTTTTGGAGGAGCGGCAGTTGCTCTTGCAGCTGGCGGTATCGCCTTCCTACTTTCCCGCCAGCGCCCCAACAAACACATTCAGGTGCCCCATGCCTTTTACTTGCATCTATGTTATTGCCATCTTTAATCCTTTATCTCGTTGCCGTCAGCTGACTCTTGTTGTATGCTCGCGCTCTTTGCTTGGGTGATAGACTCTTGTTACGCCCGACCGACGACTGACCGACAACTTCAAGGCCAAGCTCGCTGAGATCTTTGCCGCGCAGCTCGACCTCGATGGCGACGGTGCTCTCAATGACGCCGAGCTTGATCGCCTGGTGTTCCTCACCGAGGGTGCGCATTCCTCTCCATATCCGTCTTTGCTGCATCGTGCAGCGCTGATGGCTCACGCTGCCGCCTCTTCATACATAGGCCAGCGAATCACACCCGAGATGGCTGAGTTCATTCGTTCGCACTTTGAGACCAACGACGAGGTACGCAGCACTCTTGGAAATGTCACGCACCTGCGACGGCAAGGCTGTGGCACCGGCTTGCGTCTCATCGTCTTGGGTTCTCTCTTTCTCTGTTCCGTATCGTTTTGCAGGGGTGGCTGACGTTGAGCGGGTTCGTGGCCTCCTACGAGTGGATCCTGCAGCACCTGACCGACGATTCTGCAGCGGAACAGGTATTACCTGAGGCCCACTTTGTTCGCCCTCAGCTGCCACACTGACTCGCTCTTGTGCTGAATATCAGGCTTTCGCGAAGGACTTGCAGGCGTACGGTTATACCTACGCCCGCTTCAAGCAAAACTGAGTCTTCAACTGAGTCTCGCCCGCACGCCCACAACAACACCCGAACACAATAAAATGATTTATTTATTTTTTAAAAACATTACTGGCATTCAATTTGTAGCTGGATGGAGAAGGAGGAGAAGGAGGAGAAGGAGACCGCTCCACCAGCCTCTGCACCAGCAGTGGAGTGGAATAGGAGCGTAGCGGCGATCTTGCTGGCTCGACATCGCGAATTCGCACAGAATGGAAACGCCAATAGATCGCTTACTCTCCTCAAGGTGCCCTTCATCTGAATCTCACACCACCTCCAATCTCTTATGCTTTGCCGTGGTTAGGTTATTGAGTGCCTGCGGGAGTACCCGCTGCCCATACACACGGGAGAAGAGCTCAAGGCCTATCGCGGCATTGGTGGTACGCCCTCTTCTTTGCTCGCCACGTTGAGGTTATCTTACCGTCAACGGGCTCCAGCGTGGGCCTCCGCTGAGGTGGACAGTGCCATTCGGACCTGCCTGCTCGAACGCCTTGCCGCCGATGCCGCGACCGGCTCTCCCCTTCCTGCCACTCGGGCAGCCGCCCCGCCGGTGGGCTTCCTTGACCTTACGCTCGAAGACGAAGCGGAGGTGAGCGCAACTAGAACTACATCCAGCAATGCTCAGGCGGGTGAGGAAGAAGACGTCTACGAGATACCTCCACCGCCCTCCGCGCCGACCTCACCTTCTCTAAGCACGAACGCCCATTGCTACTCGGCTCTTGTTTCTTAAGCTCACATGTTTGTGCCCTGCAGCTCCGCGACGCGGGAGCGCAACCCCAACACCGAATAGCCACCGCAAGTCAACCACGACGACCCCTTCGGTGCCGCGCCAGCAAGCGACTCATACAGCTGTTACAGGTTTACCTCGACTTCCCAGGCTTCATCGGCACATCTCCCTAAAATGTGGGTATTTCACTTGTCTTGGCAGGCGACTCAGACACTTTGTTTGTCGGTGAGTGGCTGCAAATGCTTGGCTATCCTCAGGTAATATCACTAGCACCAATGACTTGGATGTACGACCTCTCTTACACCAATAATCGGCACCAGTATGCGGATCGATTAGTGCGCAATGGGTTCACTCGGCCCTTGGAGCTCCAGTACCTTACTGCGGAGGAGCTCGATGCAATGGGCATCACGCTACTGGGTAGGACTCAGCCCCTCCCCAATCCCTCGTTTCTCTGCATACAACCACCCACCTCCCCCACGCCTAACGCTGTGTGTGCAGGCCATCGACGCGTGATCCTACATGCTGTAGAGGTACTTAGGAAAGAGCTTGCCCAAATGCCAGCAGCCCCTGTGCCGGGAGCCACGTCACCGCCCAGCAGCAGCCGTGGCTCGTCAGCTCGGGCGTTGAGCTTCTCCTCTCCCTCTGCACTTCCAGGTATTCATACCCCTTCCCTATCCTGAGAAACAAGGTTAGCTCCCGCTGAGTCCCACGATCTGTTCGCAGAGAGCCGCAGCGCGCCCGTATCACCATGGGCTGCTTCCAATCCGCCCATACCCAGCACCGTGAATAGCGCTCCTGCCGGCGGTACGGTGCACATCCCCCTCTGTTTACTAGCTGAGCCTTGCGGGCCGAGTGTACTAAAGAACCCGGGTACACAGGCACCAAACGACCGCGTCGCAATGCGTCACTTCCAAACCTGCCCGTTTTGGGCGCAGATGCAGTTACAGCAGCCAGCAGTCCACAGACAGACCAGCCCCACGCCAAGAGGCTCCGCACCACTGCACCGCCGACCGAGATGCCCGAACGCCTGCGTGGTGCGGTGCCTGCCCATGCATAGTATGTTCTAGTGCCAAGCCAGCGCTCAACTATGTGCGCTGTATATGTGCAACCCCAGGTGCGACCGACATCAAGGAGCTGTTCCCGGCGTATCTGGAGGTCTACGCACCCGACCAGGGATCTGTGCGGCGAGGCCTGGCCTATTACCTCGCCGGCGCCGTGGTCATGCGACAGGAGCTGCCCGACCGCCGCATCGAGTTTCGGGTGCTGGGCCAGCACGAGGACTCGTATCGAGTGGTCTTCGATTTCAGCTCGAATTGCAAACGCGCGGAGTGCCTGTGCGCCCGACAAACCTCCGCCTCACGCCACCAGGTAGGGGCACATGTGTTGCCGCTTCGTCGAGAGCGCTCACCTCCGTGTGGTGTGTGCGTGTGCGTGCGTGTGCGTGTTGGCCAGAGGGGTTGGTGCAAGCACATTATTGCCTGTCTGGCGACAGTCGTTTGCGACAGCGTGACCGCCCCCGAGTGGGTTTGGCGTATGCCGGGGGTGGACGAGATTATCGCATTAGTCCCCTTTGATTTCATCGCGCGCTGCAACGACAGGACTGCACGGTACGAACGACTCTCGCTTCGGGGTGTGCCGCATGTTCCCTTAAGCTAAGCCGTTGCCTGCCTCACAGCTCCAAGGAGTCGCCGACAGCCAAAGTCAGCGCCCAACAACAACCTGCGGACACGAGCACCGCGGCGCAGTCACCGGCGGTCGAAGAGCGTGGACCAAGCAGATGCGCTGCGGTCGGGGAAGCGGCGTTGTCACCTCAGCGGCGCCCTGCCTTGGTCGGTAGCGCATCGCCACCGCCACTGCTACCACCATCACCGTCGCCTACGGGGAAGCAAGGCTATCGCCCGAATGCTTTCACCGGACCCTGCGCTCTCCTCATCGCCCTCCACTTGTTGCGCCAGGCACCACTTCTTCCTGTCCACCGCTTTTTGTTGTGGATCGTTGCGCCTGAGCTCACAGCGTCTGCGTGTGCGTGTGCGTGCCCCTTCTGATTCTCCAGGAGGGTCATACGAGTGCGGGTCCGCTGGAGCTCTTCCCCATCATGAAGCTCTACAGTCCTCGCATTGGACAGAGCTCCCAGTGTGTGTGGAACATCATCAAAGCCTGCGTCAAGAAGGGCCTTGTCGCCATACTTGAAGAAGGTCAGTTATGCTGCTTAATGGGGGCTATATGTGCGTGCGGCTCACCACTGGTGGCGACATAGGGGCGCAGAGGTGCGCCCTCACCGAGGGCGGCTGCGCGTCGGCGCTCGAGGCCGTGGATTCCGATAGGCAGAGACGCAACAAGGAGGGCGTGCCCCTGCCCGTTGTCCCCGCGTCCCTACTATCGCCGCCGGCTCGGCAGGCCTCCCCTGCGGTGCAACGGGTGGTGCGTGCCGCCAGCGCGCCCGTCCTCTCCCCTACGTCCTCGGCTCCCCTGCCCTCCTTCGCTCCGTCGCCGCTGCCTAGCACATCTGCCTCTTCGCCTCATCGCACCGCATCGCCGCCAGCAGCGCAGTCGTACCCGACTTCGCTCTTTGCTGTCTCGGGCACCGGTGGCGCTGCCCGCCCAGCGATGTTAGCTGTGGATAGCAAGGAGAGGACCACCGACAGCGACCACATGGAGACTCACCACTTTGCGTCAACGTGCACCACTCCATCTGCTGGCGACGGCGGCTTTACCTCGACCTCTATCTCCACCTCCACCACGGAAGGCCCAATCCACATCGGGCACACAAGCGACCTTGGCACAAGCACGAGCTCGAGCTCAAACGTCAGTGCAGCAGGTGGCTTGGCCGAAGACACTGAAGCTTCGCCGTACAGGGAGGCCAGGCGAGCGGCGGTGAGCGCAGAGGAGTTCAAGCGCGATTGGGAAGTGGTCCTCATCACCGATAGGTTTGGCGCCGCTCGCATGACGCCTTTCAGCGCTGATGTGGTCGCTAACTCCTCGGAGCTTTGCCTTCAACAGTTCGGAAGCCGAAGGCATCACTAAGCGGGTGTGGGAGCACTTCACTGAGAGGCAGGAGTACCTCCACGAGCGCGGCATCGCCATCGATCGGCGCGGTCTCGCGCTCGGGGACTACATCTGGGTGGCCCGCAAGCGGCAGCACCCCTCCGGCATGGGCATGCCCAGCGTATGCTGCTGCACATCCCTTGAGTTCAGTCACTTCACGCCCGGTTCCTCACTGGGTTGTGTGTGTGCGTCTTATGCGATAGGACCCGGGCGACGATACCGTGCTAGACTGGATCCTGGAGCGCAAGACGATACGCGATCTCAGGGCCTCGCTGCACGATATGCGGCTCGACGACCAGTACCAACGGCTGAAATCCAGTCGACTCAACACTGTCTTTCTCCTTGAGCAACCCTTCACTACCAACCCAGAGCTAACTCGGTACCTTCGACGCTGCACCATCATCATCATCATTATTTATTTATTTATTTATTTAATGGACCTTCGTACACACGATCAGGGAGAGCTTCGATGCGATTATCGACTTCTTCCTGATGGAGATAGAGAGCCAGCCGCGAGGCCGGGACAACCTTTTCGTCGAGCATGTGCTCTCGCAGGACGAGACGGCGGCCTACGTGTGGCGCATGACCAAGCGCCTCCGCCGCCACTACGACCAGCACGGCCTCGACGGGACCGAGTACTCGTTCCGTTCCTTCCAAAAGGCCTTCAAGAAGTGCAACTTCCGCCAGTCCGAGCTGGGCACCCTGGCCAGCATGCTGCTCTGCGTGCCGGGCATGTCCCACGCCGAGGCGGTCGCGATCGCTCGGGCCGACCCCACGCCCACCGGCCTCGTCGACACCCTCCACCGCTTCGAGGAGCAGCAGCAACAGCGGCTCGAGGCTGACGTCATGCTGACCTTGCTGGAGCCAAAGGAAGATCAAGCGGAAGAGAAAGCCTTAAAAACATAAAATAAAACAAAAAAAAAAAAATAAACGGTGAGATGTGGCGGCACAAGGGCGGAGAGGCAGGGATGGAGGAGGCTCTGCGACGGCTGAAGGGTGCGCTGGGCAAGGGACGCGGGTGGACGCGCGGCATGGTGCGTGCATTGGAGGAACGACGATTTGCGGGCGAGGCCGGGGGCGGCATGGTGGCGCTGCACATGAACGGTCTGGGCCGATTACTGGATTTCAAGGTGGACCCTGCTCTCGGACACCATCATGTGGGGGCCATCGAGGACCTCACCATCACCGCGTGGAACAACGCCATGCTACAGGCAAAGCCTCCCCCATCTTTTTGTGTGGAATTTATTATTTATTATTTTATTTTAAATTTTTAATGGCACAGGTGGAGCGGGCAACGATAGAGGAATCGCAGAACGCTCTGTTCAAGATGCTGCAAGAGGACCCTGGCGATGTCACTGATGTGGAGCTCCAGGAGCCTGAGCGGAAACACGAGGACGACGGTGATGACGATGACCGGCGCACCCCACGGTGAGCCAATGCAGTGCTAAAATGCAGCGTAAGCCCGTACCGTCTTTCACGGGTGGGTGGCAGTGCACGTTAGCGAGAGAACGTAGGTCTATCAGTTCAGCTGCTGACGCTGTGCCGCGCTCCAAACTGAGGCACTTCTGTTTCTTTTGCCCCTTCTGTGAGGGCAGCCAATGACGCTGGCACGGGTCCGTCCGTGCTGTCCAATTACAATTACCGGCACTGTGGAGTGCCATACTTTCACCAAACACCTGTGCACGAGAAGGCTCACGCGGCTGTGCAAAGATGAAGGCCGTGAGCATCTTTATCTTCGTGGTAGCGTTCTGCGCTATCACGGGTTGCGCGAGCGCCGAAGTTACCAATCTTCACGTGGTCCCGCACACCCACGACGTACGCTTCCCCCATTCTTTCATCAATGCTTTTGGTGACCTTTTCCCAATGATAATGTCTTTAATTTACGCTCGATCTCACGATGTTGAGTACTAAAACCACCCCATCGATGAATGTGAGTGGAAAAAATTAATACGGGTTAATACCATTAATACACTTATTAAAACTTTTTGTGGAATATTGCGGGGTTGCGCACTAACTTTAAGAGGGCGGCAGGACGTGGGGTGGCTTAAAACGGTGGACGAGTACTACTACGGCGCCAACAACACCATCCAGCACGCTGGCGTGCAGTACATTCTCGACTCCGTCATCGCGGCCCTCCTCCAGAACCCGGAGAGAAAGTACTACTTCTCACCCCGCCTCGCACCGATGCACTCTCTACTGATCACTGATGGGCCGGGCAGGTTTATCTACGTGGAGATCGCCTTCTTCGAGAGGTGGTGGAACGAGCAGTCGGAGGACATGAAGACCATCGTGCGCAGCCTCGTCGGTGCGCGCCGCCTGGAGTTCATCAACGGTGGCTGGTGCATGAACGACGAAGCCGGCACCCTCTACCCCGGTACCCTCGCTCTCTCGGCCCGCCTGCCTGTCGCCCTGAAGGACCACTCACTCACTCACTCCTTGGGCCGACGTCACGGTTACCGTATGCAGCTGTCATCGATCAAATGACTGAGGGCCACCTCTTCCTGGAGAGGGAGTTTGGCGTGAGGCCGACCATTGGCTGGCACATCGGTATGTGTGGTCGCCGATGGCTCGCCATGAGTCATTTTTTTCCCCCACAACAATAACCTCCTAACGTGCTCCAATCCAGATCCCTTCGGACATGCGTCCACGCAGGCATCGCTCTTTGCTCAGATGGGCTTCAACGGTACGTCCCCTTGCAGCCTCTCGCAGAGCCTGCGCCCCGAGGCGCTAATGGTGTTCGATGCGCGTGACAGCCTTTTTCTTCTCGAGGATCGACTACCAGGACTATGCGCTCCGCAACAAGACCAAGGAGATGGAAATCGTCTGGAGGGGCTCCGAGTCGCTCGGCCAGGAGACCGAGATCTTCACCTCGGTCATGTATGGTACGATCACTCTCCCCTCTTTTCCCCCTCTCTCTATGTGGTGAGCTCACGCGGAGGCGCCGTACAGACGGCTACGGTCCTCCGGACG
The DNA here is from genome assembly GCA_902749335.1 of Acanthamoeba triangularis. Taxonomy (NCBI): domain Eukaryota; phylum Discosea; order Longamoebia; family Acanthamoebidae; genus Acanthamoeba; species Acanthamoeba triangularis. The sequence continues at coordinate 8,098 of CACVKS010001259.1, forward strand.
GGTTCTGCTTCGAGTGCGACAACGTGCCGCCGATTCAGGACGACCCGCGTCTGTTTGGCGTCAACATCAAGGAGCGCGCCGACAAGCTGGCGGCCGAAATCAAGACTCGGCAACTGGCGTACGCTCTCTCTCACTCTCTGTCCCATTTTGCGCGACGAGTGATCCGCACGTTGAGTTGATTCATCCAAGTCTAATGGGGTGTGTGTCGTGTGTGACGTAGTTACCGTACCAACAACATTATGCTCGCGTTTGGCTCGGACTTCCAGTTCGAGAACGCCAACGTCAACTTTAAGAACATGGACAAGCTGATACGCTACATCAACGCCCATCCCGAGTATGAACTCAACATGTTCTACAGCACTCCGTCCATCTACATCGAGGTACCGATATCAACATCGATATAGACGCACGTGTCGCGTGTCGTGCGCTGTGTGGTCTGCGGTGCTCATGATGTCTTGCGTGTGTCATCGCGTGCCAGTACGTGCACAAGGCCGCCGAGGAGAAGAACATCGCGTGGACCGTCAAGACGGACGACTTCTTCCCCTACGCCGACTGCCCTCACTGCTTCTGGACCGGCTACTTCACTTCGCGCCCTGCCCTCAAGGGTCTCTTAGTCACCCTACACTTGACTGTTTCCCTTCATGGCTGACGTTCGTTGTATGGCACCGCAGGATACGTGCGCACCCGCTCGAACCTTTTGCACGCGACGGAGAAGCTCATCACCACGGCTCGCGGAGACGTTGATGGCGCTGCCAGCCACGAAAACATCGCCAAGTACGAAGTGCTCGCTCAGGTACGCTGCGGAGCAATGGTGCCTCTCAGTGGCGCGGGTGCTCACTGCACTGTTCCAATGATATAGGCCATGGGCGTCGCACAGCACCATGACGCCGTTGCTGGCACTGAGAAGCAGCACGTCGCTGATGGTACGCGCCAACGAGATTGTTAGTACCACGAGCAATTGATGGCGATAATGACACACACTACACAGACTATGCCGAGCGTCTGTCGATTGGCAGCGATAACGCGCAGGAAGTGGTGTCGGAGGTGGTGGGCAAGCTGCTGGCGCGCCAGTCGTCGCCGTCTCTGCCCTCGTTCTCCTACTGCCCGTACCTCAACATGAGCGTCTGCCCCGCCACGGCGCAGCTCGTCAACAAGGCCGTGCCCGTGGTAGCCTACAACCCGCTGGCCTGGACCCGCACCTTCAACTTCCGCATCCCGGTCCCCGTGCCCGATGTCGCCGGTACGCTTCAATGGTCCCCAATGGATTTGTGTCGACGCTACGGCTGACCCATGGGTCGCGCAGTGGTGGTGAGCACCAAGGTGGCGATCGCCACGCAGACGGTGCGCAGCGGGGACGCCTCGGGGCTTCCCTTCATCCTGGAGTTCTCGCTCGACCTGCCGCCCATGGGTTACCTCTCCTTCGTGCTCCAGCGCGGCTCGTCCACCACCGACCGCAAGCTGGCCCTCAACGACGATACCGACTCCACCTCGGCGTACTCACTCCTCACCCGATGCCCTCTGCCGGTTGTGGGCGGATGCTGATGGTGGGCGGTCTGGTGGGGGGTGTGCAGTGGCGGTGCCGTGGCTCACAAGCAGTTGCTGCCGAGCGGCGACAGGGCCGGTGGCGTGTTGGAGAACAAGTACCTCCGGGCCACCTTCTCCTCGGTCACCAACCGTCTGGAGCTGGTCGAGAACCTGCTGACCGGCCAAAAGGTCGTCATCGACCAAGGCCTCCTGTGGTCCGTTGCTAACATCCTTGACCTTCAAGAGGCCAGACTACATTTGCTCACTGGGCTCACTGCAGGTACAACTCGAGCACGGGGAACAACAAGCTCTCGACCCAGCCGAGCGGCGCGTACATCTTCCGCCCCAACGAGACCTACGCCTTCAACATGACCAAGGACAACGTCCCCACGATTCAATTCCTCACCGGCCCCCTGTCCTCTGGTAAGCCGATACGCCTGTCACTTCGATCGCACACTGTGTCCTTCACGATTTTGTCGTCGCGTCATCTATTCTAATGTCTGGGCGTGCAGAGGTGCGCCAGGTGTTCAACTCGTGGGCCACCCAGACGGTGCGCCTGTACGCCGATCAGCCCTTCCTCGAGTTCGAGTACACCATTGGACCCATCGACATCTCCGATAACCGCGGCAAGGAGGTACGGACCACCCGGTTTGCTTTGTTTTCTGTTGTGTTGGCGCGTGCGCGACGGCATTTTAAGAATTCGTAATGATAATACGGCCCACAGGTCATCACGCGCTACTCGACGCGCGGGTTCAGCACGGATTCCACGTGGTACACGGACTCGCAGGGTCAGGAGATGCAGAAGCGGCGCTACAACTACCGCCCTACGTGGCCGCTCAACGTGACCGAGCCCGTGGCCGGCAACTACTACCCCATGAACTCGGCCGCCTTCCTTCGCAGCGGCAACGCTCAGATCACGTATGACTAGCTGCTTGGCCTTTGCCTTACGCGAACTGTTGGTTGAGCGACGTGTGCTCTCTTTTTGTCAACAACAGGGTTGTCAACGATCGCAGTCAGGCTTGTGGCAGCGTTGCCGACGGTGAGCTCGAGGTACTCTCTACCTTTAATTTATCCTGAAAGCAAACATTATCAATTGGTGCTAACGAGAGTGGTACTACGAATGATCACAGGTGATGCTGCACAGGCGTCTGCTTCACGACGATTACCGCGGCGTGGGTGAGCCTTTGAACGAGACGGAAGCCGTGCGTACGGTCCACCGTCTGTCGTTCACGCCCGTGCAAGACGCCGGCCGCGCCCTGCGCACCATGGCCTATCACATCAACAACCCTCCCGTTGTTCTCTTTGCCAACTTTGCCGTACGCGCCCAGCACCCATCATTCCCTCTTTAGTCGCGACAGCAGAGACTGACCGGGTGGGGGATGCAGGGCAACGCCAATGCCTGGTTCGGGTCGTACAACGCCACCTACCTGCCCCTTGTCTCGGCCCTCCCGCCCAACGTGCACCTGCTCAACCTCCGCACGCTGCCCCTCACGGGCGAGGTGCTGC
>CACVKS010001260.1:0-11116 GCA_902749335.1 Acanthamoeba triangularis
GTACCTGCGGAGTGTTGGCTGCGCCATTCCTCGAATCGCTGCTTGATGACCGACAGCGAGGCAAAGTCGTCGACGACGTCCTCGAACACGCCCGACGCCTTGTCCAGCACCTCGCTCGTCGCGGCCGCGTGTTCGGCCCTCTCGCGCTCGGTCTCGTCGTCCTCGCTCGACCAGCCCTCCTCGTCCTCCACCCGCGGCGTACGCAGCCCCAGCCGCTGACGCCGCGCCTCTCGCCGCCTGCGATTATTTATTTTTTGTGTTATTATTATTATTATTATTATTATTATATTATTTGTATTATTAATATTATTTGTATTATTTTATACTATTGAAAAATCATTAAATAAAATAAAGAAAAAAAGAAAAAAGGCGTACGCCAGTCGCTTCTCGAGGCGCTGGGCCTTGGCGGCGGCGACGTCGGGCTCGTCCTTGACGGCGAGGTCGCCGCGCGCCCGTTCGATCTCCTCGACGCGGTCCTGCACCTCGAGGTAGTGCGCCTCCCGCCGTTTGGCGTAGCGCCCCACCGTCAACGCCTCGCTCTTCTCGCTGTAGCCCTCGATCTCCTCGGACTTCTCCTTGAGACAGTCGAGCAGGTCCAGGATGTAATCCCGCAGATGTTGGTAGTAGTCGAACTACACGAAATCAATTGTTAGAACGCACGACACACACACGACACACACACGACACACAGTGTAAGGCAGTGAGGGCGTACGTCTTCGGAGGCGGTCTTGAGGGACTTGCGGAGGGCTTCGGCGTTGCTCTCGGCGGTGGCGATGGAGCTCTTGATCTCGCGCAGCTCCTTCTCCTCGTTGCTGCAGGACTGTTCCAGCCGCGCCAGCGCCTGCTTGAGCGTCTTCTGCACGTCCTCCACCGTCGGCAGCTGCACCCGCGATGACGACAACACTGCACACACCAACGCGACACAGCCACTATATTAGAATATATTACAATATATCATAATATATTGCTATATATTGCTATGTATTGTAGATTATAAGAAATATTATACCTCCGCTGGCGTGTTCGGAGACGGAGACGCTGCGCTGCTGCTGGGCCTGCGAGCCGCTGGGGCCGCCCGGTTGGGCCTTCATCCGCTCGAGCGTCGACTTGCGCAGCTCCTTCCCACCGCGCACGCCCTGCACGCGCACACACGGCCAACGCGATCGATGAGCACGCTCGCGCGCGGCACGACAACCAACGAAGCAACGAACCTTTTTGATCTGTTCGAGTTCCCATCGTCGTATCTCCTCGTCGTCGCTGTCCTCCTCTTCGGCCTTCTTGATCTGCTCGTGGAGGGTCGACTTGTACCGGCGCTCACGCTCCCTCGGATCCCCGAACGCGATCCGTCCGCCCTTTTCATCGTCAAAGATGTCTACACGACACACACACGACACGACACACACGACACACACGACACACACACACGACACGCAACACGACACGACACACAATCAGCAGTGGACCTAGAGGATGCGGGCAATGGTGAGTGGACGTACCAGGCTCGGGGTCCTCCTCTTCATCGCGCACGAGGCGCGAGTTGACCTCGTCCGAGTCGAGCTCCTTGGCGAACGATGTCTCCTCGAGCGGGATGTACCCGCCCAGGTCCCGAATGCGCTCCCTCCGCTGCCGCGCCTGCACCACCGCCGCCCGCGACGGGATCTCCTCCTCCTCGCCGCCGCCGCCGACAACGTCGTCATCTGCGGGCCACACACGTCAGCGCGGACGTAAGCGGGTGCGATGGTGCTTGCGGAGGTCGGGTGGACGAGCGTACAGGGGGCGGGTTCGTCTGGCGGGAGATCGTTGTCATCGGCCACGGTGATGACTTCAGGCGCCGCTTCGCCCGTGGGCCAGTCCTCCGGCGGCGCCGACGGCCTACACACCGACACACACACACACACACACGCACACACACACGCACGATCGCACGCAACACACGCCACGCCACGACACGACACACAACACGACACACGACACGCACGACACACGCGACACGACACACGCGACACACGCAACACACGACACTCAGTGAGCGCACAAACTTTTTGGCAATGGGGGCATGCGGGTGCAGTGGACCTGACGGTGGAGGAGAAGTAGATGGTCTTCGAGTTCTTGCGCAGCTCGGCCAGCTTCTCCGGCGTGTACTCGCCGGCGGCCGATCGCTGGAGGACGGCCACGGGCACCGGCTTCTTCGGCGGTGCCATGGTGCCGGCCGCCTCCTCCGGTTTCGCCGATCCCTTCCTGCATGCACACAACGCACGTTGGGTGCGTCAGCCTAGCCTGCTACGTGGTCTGGAAAGTGTGCGGTGGTGCGTGCGTTGTGAGGCGCGGTACCCTCGTAGCAGCTTCCTGCCTGCTCTGGGCTTATTGAACGTCACCGCTTCCTCTTCCCCCTCCTAGTACACAAAAAGAAGGATTAACGATTTGTAGAAATCACATCAATTATTATAATTGTAGCGTACCTCCTCTGCGAAGCTCAGCTTGGCGGCAGGCCGTCTGGTGGCAGAAGCGGGCTTGGGCTGGGCTGCCTGGCTGGGGAGAGCAGGAGCTGGGGCTGGAGCTGCAGATGGAGCGGTGGGGGCGTTCGAAGGCGGCTTGGGCTGATCTTCATCTTCCTCATCGCTGAGGACGGGACCCTTCTTCCTCAGTTTTTTGGGTCCTCTTGCCGGCCGGATCTTGTGCATCTTCGCTCTTCCTTCCAAACCAGACCACACAACTGACAATCCACACAATTCCCAATCTAATCGAAGAAGAAAAGGAGTTGAAAAAGAGAAGAAAAAGAAGCCACAACAAAAAACAAGACGCGCAACGGGAAGGACACCATGACGTACACTACAACCTCTTTCTTACGCCTTTTTAAAAATATAAAAAACAAACAATATGTGCTCACCTGGTCCTCCTGGAGGACTGGACTACGCGCTTCTTTCCCGCTTACTTCTTGCGGGGTGGCGCGAGCGATGTTGTCTGAGCTGCGCATTGCTTGTCCTCCTTGCCCAGACCCTCCACGCCGAGCCCGTCCTCGATGCCCTTCACCATGTTGTCGATGTACTGTTTTGCGTGGTGGTGGGTGTGCGGTGAGCAAAAAACAATCAATCAAACAAAGCAAGCTGCGTGCAAGCAAGCCGCGTACCTTGCTCGTGACCCTGATGATGTTCTTGAAGGAAGTGGCGTCCAGCTTGGAGATGGGCGCGTTGACCTGGTCCGACAGCCTCTCCGTGATACCCTCGGCATTGGCCTGGATTGGGCCAACAGTCAGTACACCAGAACCATCACAAGAAGAGCAAGGGCATGAAGAGGAAGAAGAAGGCAGTGTGGCAAGTACCTGGAGGTATTCGAAGAAGTCCTTGCCGCGCGAGCCGTCGGGCAGGTAGAATCCGTACACGTAGGTGTACTTCAAAATATGACGACACTGCGGACACGACGAACGCGACGCGATTAGCGCGTGCGGTGTGTTGCATGCGTGTCGTGTCGTGCCGTGTGGCTCAGTACCTTGGCGAGAAGGTCGACGGCTTCGATGAGGAAGTCGGGGTTGCCCGACGTGAGCTCGCGGTACTGCTGCTGCTTCTCGAGCGCCTTGAGCCGCAGCTGCGGCACGCTCTTGCCCGCCGTCTCGTGGAGGAAGTAGCGGTTGAAGTAGTGCAGATACCGATCCGCCTCCGACTTCATCTTCGACGCCTGCTCATTACCATCACCATCATCACCACGTCATCATCGTCATCATCATCACTAGACCGAAAAGGCAAGTGAAGTAGTGGAGCCGTGCCTCGTCGTCCAGATCCTTGGCCGAGGAGTGGTCGTATTTGTTACAAGAGTAGTAGCCGCCCGTGTGCTCGCCGTGCGACTTCCAGTCACCTCGGCACATCCAACACCTACACGCAGTGAAGATTAAAGATTAACACGCGCACACACCGCACACACGCGCACACACCGCACACACACGCGCACACGCGCACACACCGCACACGCACGCGGGAAATGTGAGTGCGTGCGCACCATTCGCCGCCGCAGCCGCCCTTCTCCTTGCGGCAGGTCATGTGGTTGCATCCGTCCACGCGCGTGGTGGGGATGCCGCAGTGGTAGCAGGGCTTGGAGGTGGCCATCACCAGCCGGATGCTCTCCTGATCGTCGCTGTTGCGCTGCTGCCACTTGGACAGCTGGTCGCACGTCACCGGGTTGTGGTTCTCCATCCCGCACGCGAAACTGTAGAACATTCGCCACATTCATGTTAATATTAATCTGAAAAAAAAATAAAATTAAAAACAAAGAAATAATACATGAATGAAAAACAAAATCATTGCTTATTAAAAATAAAATATAAATTCATATTTTTGTGAGTACCAGTATTGGTGGCCGCAGGTGCAGCGCACGAGTTCGGCGGGTCGGCCGACGTCCTCGGTGCAGAGGACCAGGTTGGCGCACGACGGGTTGGGGCACCACGAGAGGTTCTTGGTGTTGTCGACGTAGCTCTTCATCAGGAAGTACTCGTACCGCTGGAAGTCCTCCGGCAGAGCGAGCTTCTTGAAGGCCTTCCTGTTCAGCCTGGTCCATCGCACGATGTGGGGTCAGCACACAATGACACGCGTTCACTACGCCCGTTGTATGCGTGTGCGGTGGGGTGTATGCGTGTGCGTGTGCGGCGGTGCGTGTGCGTGTGCGGTGGTGCTTACTTGATGGGGCAGCGAGGCCACATGCAGGTGGAGTTGAGGATGCCCTCGGCGGACGAGTTCTTGACGACCACCGAGAGGTGGTACTGCCAGCAGCCGTCGCAGTAGGGGCCGTGCCCGCAGGCCAGCGAGAACACCTTCGACGCCTTCACGTCGTCGGCGCACACCAGGCACTCCACCTCAGCGTTCTTGTCCTGGGGCTTCTTCTTTTTCTTCTTCTTGAGCTTGATGCCGACCTCCTTCAGCACCTTCTTCTGCTGGTCCCAGTAGTGCGCGTGCAGCTTCGTCACGTCCCACTTGTAGTACTGGAGCAGGAGGGCCACGTCCCACTTGTTGACGCCCAACTCCGCCGCCACCGAGCCGATGAACTTGGTCTGGAGCTTGCTCAGCTCCTGCACGTTGTGATGACACACGACACGCGCGACACACGCACCACCGCACACGCGACACGACACACGACACACGCAAGCAGCATTGGTGAGGCACGCCAGAAGAGAGGCGGTTGAAGGGTAGCCGCGAGCGCGTACGCTTCGGGTGAGGATCTTGAACATCTCCTTGGCCTGCGAGTACTCGGGCTCGGCCTCCTCCCAGCCGAGACCGGCGTTGACCTCGTCGTCCGAATAGTCCCCGCCCGAAATGTAGTCCACTGCACACCGCAGCACACCACACACGCGACACGGACAAACGTCAGTCACCGCGTGTGCGTGTGCGATGGTGCGATGGTGCGATGAGGTGGTGCCGCACCTTCGGAATCGTCGCCACCTTCGCCGTCGTCGAAGTAGTCACCGTCATCCTCGTAGTCGTCATCGTCGAAGTCGCTGGCATCGGCCGAGCGCGACGAGGACGACTTGAGCTTGCCCTTGCCCTTGGCCGACTTCTTCTTCTCCTTCGCGTCCTTCGTCTTCTTCGAGCTCTTCTTCTTCTTCTTGCCGCTCTCGCCCTCGTCCTTCTTTTTCTTCTTCTTCGTCTCCGCTACTGCCTTGTCCTTGCCGCCGCCGCTTTCCACCTTCTCGTCCTTGCTCACTTCGGCCGCAGCTAAATAAATTTTTTTAAAAAAAAGAATAAAAATTAGAAACATGAAATAAAAAAACAATAATAAATAATAAATAATAAATACGTGCTCTACACGAAGGGAACAGGAACCTTTGGAGGGGCTGGCCGCGGCCTTGGGCGTGGCGGCAGCCACCGAAGAGGAAGATGAAGCCGAGACGAAGGCGGCGGCCGCGGAGGCCGACGGTGGCTTCTTGGTCTCGCACGCCTCGCAGGCGGTCGCGTGGGCCGGGTTGAAGAGGGTGCACGCGCTACACGACCACTCGCCGTCGGGCAGCACCAGGACCGCCTCGCGCTCCCGCCTCTCCTTCTCTGCAGCAGCGTCGGCGTTGCTGGTCTTGCGCCTGGTCGTGGCTGGAGATGACGAAGTAGCGGGAGCTGAGCGGGACGAGCTCAGAGATGATGTGGCGTCACCGATGGCAGCGGTAGCACCGCTCTTGGTCGATGATTTCTTCTTTTTCTTGGTAGGGGTGCTGGCGTCGTCCTTCTTGGCCTTCTTGGTCGATTTCTTTTCCTTCTTCTCCTTGGTAGCAGCGATCGAGGAAGATGAGGAAGCAGTCCCGTTCTCGACTACTCCTTCTACTTGGTCGAGCACCTTCTTCGTCTTCTTGGCTTTCTTTTCGCCCTTGGCCGCCCGCTTGACGCTCCTCGACGACGTAGCGACATCGATAGCGCCAGATGAGGAAGACGATCGCAGGGAACGTGATTCTACAGCCGACATGTCGGTGGTTGAGGAGGAGTCGATCTTGTTTGTTGTGCTGCCGCTACTCGACTCGCTGGACATGCGATCGCCCCCTGCCGAGCTCCTTTTACCTTCTAATCCAATTAGCCCTCGATTCCCTGAGTCGCTTGCCTTTTTAAAAATCGGGAGAAGGGTAGCAACGATCTTGAAGGCACCAACAAAAGTTCTTTTTTGGTTCCCTCTGGCTAAAATCTCTCTCTTATCTTTCGTCTTGCCCACCTCTTCTTCGTGGTTGCTTCGGCTAACCTCCTCTTCAGTTAACAATATCTGTCGACTCAAAAATCCACAGAATGCACAGTTTGTAGTATGTTACTTATGTTGTCGACAAATTACGCAGTTTTCGGTCGGTGGTTGGTCGCTTTCACCGGGAGCACCTCCCATTCATCAGCGCGGGGAGACCCGTGGGCGCGGTTGGGGTGTTTTACGGCAGGATAAATTGTGTTGTTCGTCAACTTCCACACTTGCGGCGAACCTGGTGAAGAAGGAGAGAGCGGCGCACGCATTCGAACGGCCAGGGTGTACACACGCTGGTTTCCGACCTTGGCTTTCATCACCATCTCCACCATCTGCCCTTTGCACCACAAGAACGAAAAACGAAGAATTGAAGAACGAAGGCTTGACACGACGGAGAGGAGCGAAAAAGAACGAAGAAGAAGAAGACTCAAACATAACACTTGCCCAACACACACAAACACACCACCGCACGACACGAACATGCCGGCAACAACGTCCTTCATGCTTGCCATCTTGTTGTCGGGCTGGCTGGCGGCGCAGCTCACGGCAGCCTTGGCCACACCGGTGGCCACCAACTGGGAGGAGAACGTGCTGCGGTTCTGCGACGCGCCGAGCATCTCCAACCTGCGGGTCAAGCTCATCTCCGCCAAGCTGAGCGTGCAGGCCCTCGCCCTCCACAACCACCTGCTCTGCGACGACCTGGCCCGCCTGGCCGGACGGCTGGCCGACTTCAAGGACGATCACCACCTGCCGGCCCAGCTCCGCTCGACCCTCACCTCCTACTGGCAACTGGTCGGAGCCAACGGCGACGCCTGCACGCGCCAGCGCCAGCTCAACATCTCCTCTTGATGAGCCCGAGGCGCCAATTTATTTATTCATTTGTACATATTTTATTTATTTATTTATTTGTTATTTATTTGTTTTCTGATTAGTAGGTAGTTGATCACGAATTTGCTATGCATTCATTCAATCCGCAACACAATTGAAATATAAAAAGAGGAATAGTTTCTCTGAACGCCGCGCCCTTCAAAGCTTTAGATTGTGACAAAGAAAGATGGAAGACGAAGGTGCGATCGAACGCGGCAAGCTTGCAGATGAACAACGAGAAGAAGCCGCACTTGGTTTAGACCCGAGCAAACCAATCGATCATAACCTAACGAGGGAAAAGATAAAGATGGAGGAAGCGGGACCACGCGCTGTGGCCGCGCCACAGCAGCCCAAAGTACGGCCGGGGGTGCGGCCGCAGCTGTGCCGTTTCTGGCGGGGCACGGAGGGCAGCTGCCAGCGTGGCGACGCCTGCCGTTTCCTGCACCAGGACTGGGACAGACGAGACCGCAGTGCGCTTTCCTCTCCCGTTGCTTGCTTACGCGGCTCGTGTGTTGATGTGTGTGCGCGTGAATGTCAGACGGACCGCCGGTGTGTGCGTTCTTTACATCGGCGAGCGGGTGCAAGTGGGGCCGCGCGTGTCGCTTCGACCACTCGGTGGTGAAGCTGATCCAGGCGACCGGCCCCACGCCACACGGCCCGCGCCTGCGCGAACAGACGCGCCAGCAGCGCCGCACCATCGACGCCAACCTCCGACGCCGCGGCGAGGGACCGAAGCCCGCGACCGCGACGCAGGCCCAGCAGACCTGAGATGTTTTGTAGGCTGGTATATTAACATAGAGACGCAAAAAGCTAAATATTGATATATCGCTTTCATTTATTCGTTCCACTGTAACATAAGATAAACCCCTTGATATGTATGCACACCAGAAAAGAAAGAAAGAGAAAGAGAAAGAATAAAAGTGGACACGATCCTGTCTACCGAGGAGCGCGGGTGTTGTTGCTGTGATGTGGTGTGGTGCGTCGTGTTGCGCGTGTGTGGTGCACGCATGCGGTCGCTTACTGCTGCTGCTGCTCCACTTGGGCTTGGGGCGCCTCTGTCCTCTCGACCTTGTAGAGGGTGTATCGCCCCGAGTCGCTCCTGTACTGCTGCGAGCAGCACTGCGCGACGGAAAACATACGCGTTAGCGTGTGTCGTGTGTCACGGGATGGTGTGTGTCGTGTGTGCGAGCAGGTCGGGGAGAATGGTACCTCAGACAAAAACGCCTCGTTGACGGTCATGTGCCACTCACGCAGCATGTAGGAGACGTTGTACTCCCTGAACCTCTCGTAGGCCTTGTGATCACCGGCCCACATCTCCTTCACGTGCAGCGTGCGGTCGTACCAGCCGTTGTAGGCGTGCGAGTACAGCCAGCCTGTTGTCACCGTTAAGTTTGCGGTGAGCCTATCTACATGTCTATATGCCCGTTTCACGTCACTTGCAATGGTGCGCACCAGGGTAGCCGGCAACATGCTGACGACCGGCGTTGGTGGAGACAGGCACGATGTGACCTTCGCTGGTCGCGAACACGGCCTGGAGCAAAAGAAGAAAGCTGATGTCAGCACCGTATGACCTCACACCGCCGCCCAGGCGCAGAAGATGAGAGGTTGCCGTACGTAGGGGTCGGTGTGGTCGATGATCCACTGACCGGTGGCCAGGTCCTCGTGGTCCTGGAACCTCCAGTGCAGGTTGGGCTCACGGATGACGCTGATCACGCCGGTGAAGCACATGGAGACGACGAGCAGGATAACGACCACCTTGAGGGCGGTGGCCCAGGTGGCGGTCTGGAAGAACGGGTTGGCGCAGAACTCGTTGAACTTGGCGACCACGGGAGAATCGTAGAACGGGGCCAGGATCGACTGGGACTGCTCGTGGCGCTGGTGGGGCGTGAGGATGGGCGAGGGGGCGGAGAGCTTGTCCCGCCTGCCCTTGATGCCGCTGCTGTCGCGGTTGAACAGACGCACGAGGCCGAGGCCGACGACGGACGAGGCACCGAACATGTAGATGTTGATGATCTTGATGTTGTCCTTGGTCCACGGCTGCAGAAGGAAGAGATTGGCGAAGGCGAACAGCGCGAGGTGGCCCAGATACCACTGCCTGTGACGAGACCGCAGCAAGTAAGTACAACGAACACATTGCAATGCCGGAAGACTGGTGAGGGTTTCGTACTTCTGCTTGCCGTTGAGGATGAAGAAGAAGCCGAGGCTGAGGAACACGAAGAAACCGAGGGCGTAGAACCAGAACATGATCGGGTTGCCAGAGCCAGAGAAAGAGGCATCGGTCCTGTAGTGCACGAACATAGATACACCACCCGGACGATTAAAATACTGTCTGCCTGACGACAGGAGTCCGGCCAACTAACTGCGCAGGCAGGAAGATGGGGAAGGGGAAGAGGTACCAGAGAGGCTTGAGCTGGGCGAAGCCCCACTCCTTACCACGCTGGGCGAAGACAACGAACTGCGGGAAGGCCCACACGACGGAGATGATACCGAAGCGGAGCCAGTTGAGGAAGTAGAAGGGCTCGTTGACCCACTTGAAGGTCTCGCTGAGACCGTAGACGCCGAGGACGGCCATCACGCCCATCCACGAGTGGGCCTGGAAGAAGGGGAGCATGCCAGCGACGATGCCAGCCACGATGAAGATTCGCTTCTTCTCCTTGAGGGTGAGCGAGTGGCACAGAGGAGCGCTGGTGGCGGTCCAGAGGAGGATGAAGATCATCAACACACCAGGGTAGCCGAACAGCGCTGGTCTGTGATCAGAAGGACCAGAGAAAGAGGTGAGCGAAGCTGGTGATGGTGTGTCCTCGACAAGATAGCGAGTAGCGTACCGTTGAGGAACCAAGACGTGTGTTATGGTCTGGAACCAAAAAAGTTCACCGTACTCCCAGTGTTGGGCAAAGTCGTTATCGACAAGGCCTGCCAGAGAGTGAGACGTGAGGCCATGTGAAGTGAAAAAAAGAGGGAAACGAAGCCACGAGGAAGAAGTGAACGACGAAGAGGACTGTGTCGGTGTAGCGTACCAGACCAGGTCATGCCGTGCTTGTGGATCCACGAGAAGAAGCCCACGCCGCCGGAGAAGCAGAAGAAAGCCACGGCCAACCAACCGGCAGCTGGAGACAGCCCACGGTCAAGGAGGAAAGGGACGCGGTGAGCGTACGCCGAGGCGGTAAAGGAAGAAGAGAAAGGGAAGGGGCACGAGCAAAAGATTTGAGAGAGGCGACCACACAACGTACCCTTGCTACCCTCGGTGAAGCGGAACGTGTAGAAGTAGAGAAGGCAGCAGATGGACCAGGACATGAGGACGCCGGGGCCGAAAAACGCGTGGCGCACGGAGAAGCCGCCCTTGATGAGCATGGCCGAGTGGTAATCGGGAAGAAGAGTGTACTGGAGGGTGGTGCCCGAGTAGATGGGGTTGGAGAGAGCCCACGGCTTGAAGTGCATATTGGGGCCGTAGAGGAAGGAGCTGATGATGTCGAGATGGAAAGCGATGTCTCCCCAGCAGCCACCTCCCGAGTAGGAGGCGCCATCCTCGCCGATCGAGAGCGAGTGGTGATCGAAGAGGATG
>CACVKS010001261.1:0-11082 GCA_902749335.1 Acanthamoeba triangularis
GACGATTAGAGCACACATGTCCAGGGCAAAGGCGTCCAGCACCGTCACGGCCTTGTTGGAGATGACAGAGTACTTGCCCAGCGCCGACTGCATCACCAGCCAAATGGGCTTCTTGAACTGAAGCCCACCAGAGGGTCCATCAGAGGGCACTGCGTGCAGCCTCTCCGGGCGAGAGCTCTTGTGCGTACTCTTCATGGCTTGTTGTTGTAGGTCTGCCCTTGTGCATTGTTTTTCAAATTTTCAAATTTATTAGAACCGCTCTTTTTGGAATTGAATTTAGAATTACAATTTTTGTTTTGTTTTGGTTATGTTTTGTTTTTGTCTCTGTTTGAAAAGGGTATCATGGCGAACAATGGTGGTGATGGCGGCTTTGACGAGCGCACTACCCGACGGCTTCGCAAGCTCTTTGCAATGCTGGACGATGACGACAGCGGCACTCTCGATGTGCACAAGCCCCCCCCCGCTAAGTGTGACCTTTTCTCTTCCCTAATCTTTCCTTTTGTCTGTTGACGGGTGCAGGTGGAGGAGCTGAAGGTAATACTCAACGAACAGAGCGGCCACAACTTCTCTGACGCCCAGATGGGTGGTAACCCCCTCCCTCCTCGCCCTGATATCCCAGTGTCGTGGAGACTGACGTGGGCAGGCCAGTGCTGATGAAGTCTGTGAGCGGCTCGGGCAGCAGTAAGTCTATCGACTTTGACGAGTTTGTAGAGCTAATCTCCTACACTCACAAGGTTCGTATTGGTAATGCCGGGCAAGCACGATAGAGGAGTGACATAGAGCTACACCCTGGTCGTATTTAGGTCAAGAGTCTGTTCGACCAGTTCGATGCTGATGGCAGCGGCCAAATCGATTATGAGGTATGTGATGCATTCTGGTGTAGTGGTGGTCTATTGTTGACCATATTTCTTCGTACAGGAGCTCGAGGCGGCGCTCAAGGCGGTCGGCTACAACTTCACCCACGACCAAATCAGGCTCCTCCTCCACATGGTTCGTCTCTCTCTCATACGAGGCGAAGTATAGGTGTGCCCCGGCTCGAATCAACTGTGATTTGTGTGCAGGCCGACGAGGATAACTCGGGATCGATTGGGTACGCCGCTTGTCCCATCGTGTGTACTATTTGCATGCTGACACCCACGCACACTGGCAACAGATATGAGGAGTTCTTTCAGTTGGAGTTCTTCCTCAAGCGCGCCGAAACCCTCTTTGAGGCCGCTGACGATGGTCTGGTGTCCACGTTCTTTGCTTTTTGCTGGCCCCTGATTATTGTCAGCTGACGCTCTTCCACTCCCCAGACGGATCGGGCGGTATCTCATTTGATGAGCTTAAGGAGCTCTTGCTTGTTGTTGACATTGAGGCGAAGGATGACGCTGAGGTGGGTCTGTCTCTTGTGTTTTGGCGGGTACCTGTGTTCCTGACCATGGCGATGCTGCTGCGATGCTGCAGGTGAGGCGGATTATGGCGGCGTTGGACAAGGACGGCTCGGGCGAGCTCTCCTTCGAGGAGTATGTCAACCTGCTCTTCTGCCTCATGTATGGCCTCGAGCCCTGAAGAGCGAGAGCGCACCTGGCGCCGGAAAGAAAAAGCTTGACCTAACTATTGTTTTGCTTTTCTTGCTTTTCTTTTCACACGACCAAAGCGAACGATGGCGGAGGCAGGGAGTGAGTTTGACGCAGTCACGACTCGGCGACTACGCAAGCTCTTTGCCATCCTGGACGACGATGAAAATGGCAAACTTGATGTTCGTGTCTTTCTGGGCTGCCCCTCTTGCCTTCACCTCACTGTTGACAGTGGGCGACTGTGTTGTGGTGCAGGCAGAAGAGTTGAAGGTGATCCTGAACGAGCAGAGCGGCCACAACTTCTCTGACACTCAGATGGGCGGTAAGCATCCCCCCCCCTGTAGCGCCCTCGCCTTCGCTCTTTTTCGCATTTTTCGTTTTATTGGTACAGGGCTATTTTCCTGACCGTGGGCGGTGTGTGCACACCAGTGTTGATCCAATCTGTGAGCAGCACCGGCAAGTACAAAAAGCTCACGTTCGACGAGTTCCTGGAGCTTATTGCCTACACGCACAAGGTATGCGGTTGATGGTTGCGTGAGTGACGGCGGCGCTTGGTCACACGTGTGTGGCTGGGAACAGGTCAAGCGCATCTTCAGCAAGTTTGACACTGACAACAGCGGACAAATCGACCACACGGTTCTCTACCACGCCCCTTTCACCTTCGCATTGTTGCCTACCAGCTAATATCTGGGATGGTAGGAGCTGGAGGAAGCCCTCAGTGCGGTGGGCTACAAGTTCAGCCGCGATCAGATCAAGCTGTTCCTCCACATGGTTCGTCCCGTTCCACCATTTCGTGTGTGCGGTCTCCATAATAATTGTTTCACTCAAGCTTCGCTCCTCTCGTGTCATAGGTTGACGAAGACGACTCTGGATCGATTGGGTGAGTTTGCGTCTCGCTGGCGTTGTGATTCGTGCGCGCATGCTGCAGCTTGCTCTCATTGTTCAGTATTGTCTAATTCAGGTACGAGGAGTTCTTTCAGCTGGAGTTCTTCCTCAAGCGCGCCGAGACTATCTTTGAGGCCGCCGACGATGGTATGGAGTACATCCGGCGGATTCCTAAGCCCTTGATTCAACGTATGCCTAACGCTCTACTGGAACCTCGCCCACTCATCACAGACGGATCTGGTGAGCTCTCGTTTGCCGAACTCAAGGAACTCCTGCCCGTCGTGGACGTCGAAGCCAAGGATGACTCCGAGGTGCTGCTTTTCCCCTCTCGCTCCGAGTTGGTGCCTCCTGATTGCCTCACACGACGAGTACGATTTCTGTTGATCTCGGTGCTGCAGGTGAGGCGCATGATGAAGGCGTTGGACAAAGACGGCTCGGGCAAGCTCTCCTTCGAGGAGTTTGTCAACCTGCTCTTCTGCCTCATGTACGACATCGAGCCCTGAAGAGAAAGCCTGAGGAGCGTACGGTAGACCGGAGCGGATCTTTGCCTTGAATTGCCGACCGTCGACAGGGGTGGCCAACAGAAAGTTGACAAGCTCGAGCGTGGTTGTACTTTGCCGGACCGGTTGCACACTCGGAGACAAAGAGAATAAGATTTGGGCTTTGAACGGAAAAGAGAGAACTGAACAATATAGAGAGGGAGATGGAAAGGATGAGGCCCGTGCTGGCACGGGAGCTGAAGACGGAAATGAAGTCGGAGGTCCACCGGCGAAAGATGTTGGAGGGCAAAAGCCTGTCGCTGGTCTTTGTCAGCGGTTTCTACGGGGCGGGCAAGACCGCCGTAATCAAACAAGCCCTCGGTGATGCGCGCAACCAGAGCGTGCGCGCCCTGGTCCTCGTCAACTCCTCCCACCAACGTACCCTCCCCCCCTCCGGTCGAGTTAGCCGTTGTGGTCTCCTTTTTATTTCACTTTGTGGCTTCGTTCTTTTTTTGGTTAGTATATTTGTTGGTTATTATTCTTTTATTGTTTTCTTCATTTGTTATTATTTAAATCGTTGTTGCTGTTTGGTTCAAAGGTTTGCTGTGAGTGCACCACTAACGCGAGCCACACGGCGGCACGCACAGAGAGCGCGGACATAGACGTTTATGTGCTGCAGAGCGAGTGCGCAGCGAGGGGGCTGGCCAATGTCACGGTACGTCACGTAGAGGTTCCCGTAGAGTGCACCAGTCCCTAATGATGACACTCTCTCACACTTGTCTAATGTGCAATACCCACCAGGTGAGGTCGTTCGTCACTCCGGTTCCATTATCGGACCCGCGCGGATTCGCCGTCCTCGCCAAGGCACCCATCCTTCGCTCGGCTCGCTCACTTGTGAGGTAAAAGTGGGGCGGGTCGTTGCTCACATGTTTGCGTGTTTGTCGTGTTCGTCTCCCCTACCCTTGAGCACAGGAGGTGAGCGAGCTGACCGCCAGCGCCCTGTACGATTACCTGATCGTCGAGACCGCAGGCGAAACGAACCCCATTGCCCTGGCGCAGGCGTTCGAGGCTCCCCAGGCAGCCGCCAACGGCCAAAAGCTGTCTGACCTCGCACGGGTGCGTTGTTTGATTGCTGCTGTCTTCACTGTTATGTGCGGGCTGCACACTGACAGCGAGCATTATGGTGCTGGGGCTGGTGGCCGCTCCACAGCTAGACGCGTTGGTCACGGTCGTGTCCTGCACCGGGTTCTTTGACGCCTACGAAGCCTCGGATCCCACATTGAGGTGATCCCTCGCCTCCTCGCTCTTGCGCTTGGGCTGGCCAAACGTTTATTCATTGATTTTATTATTGCTTGTCTGTGGTAGGGAGCTGCATTGTCAGCAACTCGCCTTCGCCGACCTGATCGTCCTCACCAAACCCGACGGTCTCGGCTTGAACCCGAATACCATCAGCGGTGAGTTCAACCCCACCGAGTACTATCAAGCGTGCTTGGCTTGGGCCAACTGATCAACTCTGATTTTTATTTTTTTATTTATTTATATTATTTTCAAGCAGACATCGAAAAGGAAATCAAGGAGAAGGCGAATAAGAGCGCGCGGGTCATAGTAGCAAAGCACGGCAGCCTGGGCGAGGAACACAACATACTTTTCACGGGTCTCTACTCGGTGAAGAAGGCTGCCAAGCACGACGCGTGGGAGACACAGCGTAGCCCGCTTCAGCCAGGTACGCGCAGGCACAGGCACATGAACAGACGCGCATTGGCACCACCACACAGGCCATGATACATACTATTGCCCACTCTCTGAGAGCGCCGATCTGACCTGCTTTGTCGCCTTTGGTCACCACAGTGTGCACGCACGTGTGGAGTTTCTTCAGTCAAACCCCGTTCCACGCTGCTCGACTCCGAAAGATTTTGTACAGTAGAGCCGGGGAGTTGGTATCCAACACTCGCATCAAGGTTCGCGCAACATCTGTCCCGTTCTTGTCAAGCGCGTGCGTGCGTCGCGCGTCACGCGGTTCGTTCAGTTGACAAATGCCGCGTCACCGCTCCATGCAGGGACTGCTGTGGATTGCGGCGCCCGGAAAATACAACCGGTATGGCCTGTGGTCTCACACGCCTGTGGATAGCGGCACGCCCATTGCTGGTACACACCCACATTTCAAATTCAATTTTTGACTATAATATCTAATCTTTGCCAATATAGCAGGCACGAATTGGATCGCCGATGTCGCGCCCAGCCAATGGACCGACCAGGAGAAGCAGGCAGTCGGTGCGGCAACCAATCTCCCCCACCACCACTCACAGTTCCATTTGTTTGAAGGTCTTATAATTCGTTGGCACGCCCACACGTAACGCAGAGTCGTGGAGCAGCGAGGTCGGCGACAGGCAGCAGCTGATCGCGTTCATTAGCGACAAGCCAATCAACGAGGTTATGCTCAAGCGGCTGCTCGAGGCCTGCCTCGTGAAGCCCACCGACGGCATCCGCATGGAGCTCACCGCCATCTCACGCAACTACGACCAAGGTAAGCCTCGCTCGCGTTGTTTTCGGTCATTTTCCCCCTCGCTCATGCCGGGTGGCGGGGTACATCAAGCAGCTGCCATCCATATCGACTTCCCTGCGGGCTACGTCGACGAGTTCGAATCGTGGCCGCCCGTGCGCCCGCGCAAGCCGCTCCACCTCAAGGAACTCAATTCGCTGGACGTCTTTGTGAAATCACTCAACGAGGTAACGTTTCGATTAGCTGCGTTTTCATTCTTCTCCGTGACTGACTGACCGTGAGCACTCTCGCACTTGGCTTTCGGCTTTAGACGTTGACGAATCTTAAAAACATGCTTTCTGGCTTGGCCCTCCGAGCGCTCGATGCCATCGGCAAACCGCAAGACGGTACGGGATCTGCGATTTTAGCTCCGAGCAGCAGGATACCTAAAGCCCTACCCGTGTGCAGAGGAACGAGTGCGTCAGGAGATGCGAGGTGGAGCTATGGAGACCTATAAGTTGGTTGTCGTCGTGGTGAAGCCCTTCGTGGACGCCAACATGTGGCGGAAGGGCCTGGCGCAGCGTTTGAGCAACCTCGAGGAGAGGACACAAGAGGTACAGATCATCATCGTCATCGTCATCGCCATGGTCGTCGTCCGAGTGGGTCCTGGTGGGATGCTTATATGAGTTGTGTCGTGTGCGGTGTTTCAGACTCAGAAAGCCATCCTGGTGGTGGTACGGAACACCAAGGCCCTGCTTGCGCACGAGATCACCGAGAGCGAGTACCGGGAGACCGCCAAGGAGGTAGCCGAGATGATGCAGAAGAGCATGACCGGGCTGGTCTCTCTGGCTGTGCAACTGTACAAGGCCATCCGAATCGCCGAGGAGAAGAGGAAAGAGACCGAGGTGAGAGCCACGACACGACACGATTCACACGAGGTTGCGAATGATGAACTGACACGTGTCGCTTGTGGATACAGGCCAAGGTCACGATGAGTGTGAGCACCCTGGCGTCTTCGTTGGACACTGTCGAGGTGGCCGTCGACATGGGCGACAAGTTCGTCTTCGACGAAGCCACCAAGGAGTGCGTCGTATCGGCGACGCATCTGTCCGTCGAGGCCGGCAAGTGCGTAGCCTTGAAACTCTGTTGCTGTACTTGGGTTGGATGGCGGCAATTTTTTAACGCCGAAACGCGAGTGCAGGCTGCAGCTGCTGGAGCATCAGCTGTCGCTGCAGGAGCTTCTGCTCGACTTCGTGCAGAAGGGCAAGGAGCTCGACTTCAGCCCGCCCGCTCCGCCGCCCCCGCCCGGTCAAGACTTTTACGCCGACCTCAACCTCGACGCGGCCAAGCGCACCGACGACGAGCTCAAGGCACGCACCACGCTCACTGTTTTGTAACTCGCGGGGAACATAGCTGATGGCAATGATGATACAGGACTCGCAAGACAAGCACAAGCCCAAGTCATTCTTCACGCTGCGCGGCAGCAAAGACAACGTGAGCACGGAGCCGTCGACGATGCGCCAGGCCAAGGTTTCGCGCTGGAAGACGGCCCGCAAGAAGCTGAACGAGGCCGCGAAGCACTCGGTCGATGCCATCTACCAAAAGCTCAAGAGCGAGGAGGTACCGATGATGTTCGTGCCCACACACAAGTACGCACTTGTCTGATAGTTTTTGCATTCGGTAACAACAGGTCCTGGACTACTCGGTTGAGGGCAGCACGGCTGACCTGAACGTGGCGCGCGATGACGTCGAAGAGGGTACATACAGCCCACCCGCCGCAAACTGATACAACGTTTATAAATACGTATTGTATATTCCTCTATCGAAATTACCACTCAATCAGATGCGGTGCCTCGCGCCCGGAGCCAGCCCGTCGCGCGATTCAGTGATCGAATGGAACACGTAATCACGGAGCTTCAGGTATACCACAGCCCTCATATCGAGTTGACGGCCTGGCGTTGCGTTGGGTACTCTTCAGCATCAACTAATGTCATTGTCCTCTTCAATCCGCAGCGCGCGGTCCTCGCGTTCATTCCTGCTGCTCAGAACTACGCACTCAGCGCGTCGGCGGACAAGGCGGCACTGTTTACGCAGTCCAAGACCGACCTGTTTTCATGGGTCAAGTCGGCCACCGTGATGACGATTGGCGTACGTTCACATTCTTCGCATGAACCACGGCTCACTGGTCACTTCAACTCACTGCGAGCTCTCAGACTCTGATTCGTGCGGAGGACCTCGACTTCCCGGGTACCACGCTCACGCCCGACGCCATGGGCAAGATTCTGGGCACGGCCATCGCTGCCCTCGACAAGTATTCCAAGTATGCAACACCGCACAGCCCACACGCACACATACACACACACTCACCCTCGCCCTCGCATTAGTACGAGAGGCCAGGTAAACGAGAGTGCCATTACAGCGGCTCGCGAGGCAGGCGGCACTCAAGCCCTTCAGGTCGAAGAGCTGCTCTGGGAGCAGATTGCGGACGAGTCGAGTAAGACCTCTACCATCATCCTGCAGATGTTGTCTGCGCTCAAGGTGATCAAGGTGGCATCAACCCCCGAACAAGGTGCGCTCGCCACGCCTCGCCAAGCCTGCGCGCATTGCTCACTCGTTCTGCCGCGTCCAGCCACGGTGCTCTACTTGCCGGCGACGGTGATCACAATGTGCAGCATCATCCAGCGCCTGCAGGACCTCGTCGAAACCGCCGCGCTGCTATCGCTCCGATCCAAGTGGGCCGACGCTCAGGCACGCACACGCACACGCACACGCACACCGCCACACAGGCACATGATTTCAACTCACACGTGTTCGTACAGGAGGGCGGGCACTTCGGTCGCGTGAGGCGCAGCCTGATGGATGGCAAGGATAAGGTGGCCAAGGGAGACGCGGCCGCAGCAGCGTCGGCGTGCCAGAAGGACGCGTCGAAGGCCCAGGAGCACGAGGACGTGGGCATGTGGGACTCGAACTCGGTGGAGGGCGGACTGATATTTGAGAAGGCCGCGGCGGAGCTGCGGCAGAGCGAGGACCCGGACAAAAAGGCCGGCGCGGGCTCGCTGTCGCGCGTCGTGCGCGCCGCCTCGCTCAACAAACTGGTCGAGCTGCTCACGTCTGACGAGGAGCACGGTAAGCTTTTTGCCACCACACTGCTTGCACTTGCTGCTGTACAACGTGGGCACTGATCGCACACCACCGCACACGCACTCACGTTCTATATTTTATACAGATCCGCGCTTCATTCCGATGGTGCTGACAACCTATCGGTCGTTCACCACGCCCCAGCGGCTGTTGAAGAAGCTGCGCGAGCGCTACAACGTGCCATCTTCCGCCGGACTCCCTGTGTACGTTGCCTCACGCGTCGGGCCTTGATGAAACGATGACGAAGCTGATGGTGGTGATCATGCGCGCGTGGACCAACAGGGAGCGCGTGGAGAGGATCCAGTTCCGGGTGTGCGTTGTGCTGAAGCACTGGCTCGAGCGACAGCTGTTCGACTTCGACAAGGACCTCATCAGCGAGCTGTCGGAATTCATAGATCAGCTCTCCCAGCATTCCAACAAGGTTCACCCTCCCACCGCGTCCTCCACCACCCATTTTTTAACTCCGAGGCCCCTTTATTTTTCAGACCATTCGGTTCACGGCCGATACGCTGCGGCGATCATGTGAGATTAAGGTACGTTAGACCATGGCCTCTCCTCTATCCTCGCATCATTGGCCATAACGTGTGTTGCCATCTCCACCAGAGCCGACAAAGCAGGAAGATCGATATCCTACGCGAACTCAAGGTACACACACTTAATCGCAGTTGCCACTTGCCGGGCGGCTTTCTAGGTAGTCACAGCGGAGAAGGAGGCTGACCTGGATGATTGATCGTCGTCACAGCCGCCTGCAGTGCTCTCGTTCTCGAAGATGTTCCTGGAGCTCAAGTCCGTCGAAGTGGCGGAACAGATGACCCTGATCGACTTCAACATGTTCAAGAGCATCCGGGTATTGATTGGGCACTTTATCTACAGTGAGAGCGGACGATTGCTAACTTATACACGTCAACCACAACAGCCACAAGAGTTGCTGAGCGGGGCATGGAACAAGGAGCCGCTCAAGTATCGCGCTCACCACGTCATCAACCTTATCAGTACGTCAAAGCTCCCCAACGTTTGCGCGTTAAGTGTACGTGACGCTGTGAGCGCTCTCCCTGATTGCATTTTATGATCTGGCCATACAGACCGGGCCAACTCCGTGTCGCTGTGGGTGGCGGGCATGATCCTGCTGCAGCCCACCTCCAAGACGCGCCGCAAGATGTTCTCCAAGTTCGCAGTCGTGGCAGCGGTACTCCACGCCCGCCCACTGCGCAGTGATCGAGCCATGGTAACTGACATAGCCGACTTCACACAACACAGCAATTGAGGCAGGTGCACAACTATCACAGCCTCATGGCGATCATTTCGGGACTCAACTTGTCTGCCGTCAGTCGGCTCAAGACCGTGAAGGAGGACAAGGCCAACAAGGTTCTCTATCTTGAAACTCACTCAGCGCATAGTCCACACTTTGCTTTCTTCTTTCTCCTTCTGCTCACTGGTGGCGCGATGTGCGCACGGGTACGGCAGGTGGTGAACCAGCTGGAAGACTTGATGAATCCCGAGGCTTCGTTCAAGAAGTACCGCGATGCCCTTCAGTCAGCCGCGCCGCCCACCATTCCATTCGTGTACGAACTAGCTCCTTGGGGGAGGGGACCCACTTTGTGGGATAAACACCGGCTGGGCTGACCCTCTCCGGTGATGGTGATTCGCACACAGTGGCGTGTATCTGAGCGATCTCACCTTCATGGAAGACGGCAATTCGGACACACTCGAGGGGCTGATCAACATCAACAAGCGCCGCATGGTCTACAACATCATCGAGAGCGTGCAGCAGTATCAGCTGGTGCGCTCACACCTCTCCAAATCACCACCATCATCATCTACTGACACACTGACTGATCACACCCCCAACGGCAGACGGGCTACACGTTTGAGAAGCGGGAGCCGCTGTATACATTCCTCGCCGAGCTTCCGGTCCTGAGCGAGGCCGACCTGTTCACGCTCTCCCTGGCCCGCGAACCGCGTGAGAAGCCGGTCACCGGCAAGACCATCCGCGGCACCACCATCAACATCCCGGGGGGCATCAACAACACCGTGCCCAGTGCGTTGCCGCCTCTTTATGTAATGTCGACGCACAGACTGACAGGTCTCTGGATTCAGGCGGGATGACGGCGGCCTCGATGCCGGAGCTCACGGTGAAGGACGCGGCCTCGCGAGACTACAAGACGATGCGCTACGCGAGCACGTCGACGACGACTGAGCAGAAGCAGAGCCAGCTCAACTCGCCGCCGATCACTTCGGCCTCGGTGCCCAATCTCAAGCGTGTCATGAACCCTCACCAATCCGACGCCCTGCTCAAGAACGCCAATGCCGCCTTCCCGACCCGCTCCGGCCTGTCGGCGTCGGCCTCGGCGGCCGCCTCGCCATCATCGCCGCCGACCGCCACCACTCCCAACCTGGGCTCGCAGCTGTTGCAACGCGGCACGATGCCGTCGCGCTCCATCTCGCTGCCGCCCGACGAGCCGGAAACGAACGGACCTCGGCGCACATTAACGTTGGCCTCGTCGGCGCCCTCGTCCCCGGTCAACCCGTCGTCGCCCACGGC
>CACVKS010001262.1:0-11080 GCA_902749335.1 Acanthamoeba triangularis
GTGCGGGGGTGACACGGCGGTGGGCGGCGGCCGCTGCTCGGTGCCGGCGTGGACTGCGGGCGGCGATGGCTCAACTTGGTCCGAGGCGCGCGGAGCGCTTCCGGGCGTCATAAGGTGGAGCAGGCGCTCTACGACGTGGGACGGCGGTGGCGCAGCCGCGGGGGAGCTGCGCGGTCGGAGGAGCGTAGACTGAGGCGAAGGCGATGGCGACGATGAGGGCGATGCGGGAAATGAAGACATCATGAAAGAAGAAGACGATGAAGACGAAGAGGATGAGGGTGATGGTGATGGTATCCACAGCTGCTGCGACGGCGTTGGTGAAGGCGACGGCGACGGCGACGGCGACGATGCGGCCGCTTTTCGCTTGCCGCCGTGGAATGTGAGTGGAATGTCGGCCTGAGCGCGCGGGCCGAGGATGGGCACGCTGGCCCGGAGCGACCACCGCTCGCTGTGCTTCCCGCGCACATTGAAGCGCACGTAGATGGCGCCGCTGTAGGACCGGCCCTCGGGCCGGTCCTCGCGAAGCTCGCTCATGCAGACGCCCAGCGGCGTGTTCTTGAGGTCGTGCTCGAGGTAGCTCCGCCTTTCATTCTTCTTTCTATAGAAGCTCAGCGTGTTCAGCAGCGGCAGCGCCACTCCGTCCTTGACAACCTCCAGCTTCAATTCCAGCACTCCTTCATCACGCACACGCACACACCACACACACACAACACGCCCACACGCGCGCGACAGGGCACACGCCGGACACGACACACATGACATTAGGGATTGTGCAGGATCGCTGAGTGTAAGTTGAGGCGAGAAGCCATGGCGCACCCCTGGCAACGTCCTGGGATAGGCTGGGCGCGGGCGGAGCGTGTAGTATGAGCCGGTGGACCGGCTGCGAGGCGAACGACGCGGGCGGACGCAGTTCCAACCGCACCACGTAGGTGGTTCCCGTGCTGATGGCCACATCGCCCTCACCACCAAGCGAGGACCCCACGGACACTCTAATCAAAAGTAATATTATATCAAATAAATAAAAGATTTATTTAAATTCATTCCTTGCCAGTTGAAAGAAACCAGACGGAAGGCATGCACCGTAGTGGCGGCAGGGGCGAGGAAGCGGGGGCTCCGCAAAGCGAGAGGTGCTGGCTCTCTTCTTCCATGACGCTGAACAAAGAATGCGGGGAAGCTAACGCACCAGATTGGGCGCTGCCGAACACGACCGCACCACACGAGGCTTCTGCTACATCGCCACCTTAAATGATCATCAGACTGAAGCCACTCACGCTCGAGCTCTGGTAAGCAGCTGCACCAGCGCCAACCAGATCTCGTTGGCCAACTCCAGCAAAGTGGGTACAATCCCTACCTTCGCATCACAACCATAAACGTTTGGTATTGCAGGTGAAAACAACGATTACAGGGATTCTCTCAGTCGTCGAAGAGACCCTTGCTCGTGGTCTGCTGCTGTCTGGCGATGTAGGAAGAGATATCGTCAAGCGGATCCGCGACGGAGGTGTTCCCGTTCTCTCCAGCGCTGGTGTCGCCAATCAACCCAAAGAGCTCGTCATCGAGGGTCGTAGGTGCGGCCAGCTTGCTGTTGCCTCGCTTGCCACTTCCTCCCTGGGGACAACGGCGCATGCCAATGTCAGTCCGCGCGATTGAGCAGCGCCTGCATGAATGAACATCGTTGCTGGCTTACCCCGATGGCTGGCGCTTGTCGCTTTGGCTTTGGCTTTGTTTGTCCCGAAGTCTTCTTCTGCAGGCCCTCGATGCTCTCCAAGTCCCTGGTGAGAGTCAAGAAGTTGCGGTCATGGAGCCATCTACACCCGAGCATGAAAGTGTGCATACACGTCAGGAACTCGGACATCGTCCTCGTCGGCAGCAGCAAGCTCGACCGCCTTGGGCCGTGCTCTGAAAACACCCTCGTCCTTGTGCGACTGTGGAGCGGCCGATAAAATAAGATGAGAGCAAGGTGAGCGTTGTGTGTGCCAGCAGCGTCGCTATGATCTTGAGGTAGCGCGTACTGCTGCCTTCAGCAGAAGGAGGTCGTTGAAGTCGTGGGAGAGCATATCCGCCGCCACCTCATCGTCGATGAACAGACCCTCGCCAACTTTGGCTGCCGGCTTCTTCCTGCAGCCACGCCGAAACGCAAGGTAGAGTACCCTTCTCGTTACGATCCGCCCGCGCGGTAAGCGGAAAAGGAGAACGAAACTTACTTGGCGAGGGGATCGTCGAGGCCACCGAAGAGGTCATCCTCATCGAGCCTCTTGTTTTTATAGGAAAAGATGTCTTCTTCCTCCTCTTCATCGACCACACGCTTGCCGAGCAGGTCGGCCTTGTCCTCCTCGGGCTAAAATGCATTTAATCGGATGAAATGGTTTTTCGCCTCCATCAAGTCAGCCAAGCTTTGTTCGTACCTCTCTGGCACTGATGCTGACTCCGCTGAACAGGGGCACGCTGAGGTCGGCCTCCTCCATCTCCTCTTCGTTGGTTTGGCTTTCGAGTTGGGCGTGTGACGTCAGCAGCGCAGAAATTTTCGGCGGGAACCAAGGCCTGAAAAAGGCGGCAAAAAGCAGAACGCAGGCACTCTGGGCTTCAAATCACATCTTCGAGGCCAACAGGCACATCAGAACGCGACATGAATTTGCTCAAATCGATCCTTGGATGGAGCGAGAACGCAGCACCCAAGCTCCAAGCTGAGGGCACCTTCTACATCGACAAGGCGGGCACATGGACTTGCCTGTACGTTTTCCCTTCTACGGGTTTGGTCAAAAGGTCGTGATGCTAAAATCTCTCCACCAGCTACAACGTCGCGAGGGCAGACCTGGAGAACGGTCGCGAACCCTTTACTTCAATCCTCAAGATCACTCGCGAAGATGAGGAGGGAGATGCGGACTACGATCGTACCACCTCCCTTTTGGCGCACCTCCAGCCATCGTAATCCTAATCCACGATTCTGCAGTGCCGCCCGAGATGACGTTCCCCCTGCACGATGGCATGAACTTGGCCAAAGAGATTGGTCCTCTGGAGCGCGCTGCCTTCAGTTGGACATTCACAAACACTGATTTTGGTGTAGTGGCCCGCTACCTCTTTGAATTCGATCGGGAGGACGATTTCGTCGGCTTTTTCGAGGCACAGCTGTGCCACCTCATGTACGAGGCCATCTTTGAACGCCCTGCTGCAGACGCTACCTCCGAAGAACTCCGTGCAATGCTCTTGCCCAGGTGCGCATTCATTTGCTCTGCTCATTTATCAACTACTTGTCCTGAGCCAACCGCCCTATGTCTGCCGTGTGTTCAACAGAGAGCCTGCGGTGAGGCCTGCCGAGGCACAGCTGCACACACCCGTCAAGCCCACTTTGTCCGTGCCTCATACGCCGGCGACACCGGCCATGACACCCGACTCGCTGTCGCCCAGCTCCATCGAACTCATGCGATCGCCGTTGCCTCCTCCGCCCGTGGAGCAGAAGAGGCAGGGCAAGTGCGTCGGCAACTACGCGGCTGATTTCTTCCGGTTCAGCGCCTCTACCGGCACCTTCCTCCTGATCGAGAGCCAGGTTCAAGTCTCCATCAACAACACTGTTCACTCCAAGGAAGCGATCACGTGTACCCTCCCCTCCACCGCTTCTTTGTGCTTCACCGCTTCTTGCTCACAGGGCTTGGGGTGTGCAGACTACTTGTACATCGTGCAGTCGGGCGTCATCACCCTCGCGCAGCAGGTGGGCTCAGACATGCACATCTATTTCGACGAGACCCACAAATCCGTTGTGTGGGTCTACGTCCACGAGGGCGTCACGCACACGTTCAGCTTGGTCTTCCACGACGAGCAGGTCAACGAGGACTTCAAGCAGGACATTTCCAAGTTTTTGTGGGAGACGAACACCGCTACTCCCTTTGCCAAAGTAGCGGTACGTCCCGTCAGCTAATCTGTAGGTGAAGCGAACTCGGCTTATGTTTGCTGTGTCTTCAGAAAAACGACGTCGACTGGATTCTGGGCGCTTTCGCTGACAAGGTCGATGGCATGGAGGAGGACGATGGCATTCAAGGTATGATCCGCGATATTACGCCGTAGCAAGGTCGTCGCCTATGTTGCTCACCTCTGCCACTGTCGCGTGCAGAGTTCGACAAAATGGAATTCGTGGAAGAGAAGCCAGAGACCGCAGGGGATAAGCCCGAGGAGGAGGAAGAAGAGGAAGAGGAAGAGCAGCCCGAAGAGGAAGAGGACAGCGATGACGAAGAGGAGGAGGTATCAGAGCAGGACAAGAACGCCAAGAACAGCGCTCTTGCCGTCGGCTACAAGTACGATCGTTCCTTCGTGGTGCGCGGCTCCCAGATCGGAGTGTTCAAGCATACGCCGGACAACCGCCTCAAGTTCAGCACGACCATTAAGAACGTCAAGACCCCGAGCGGGCAGCGCTTCCAGCCGCGCAAGTACGCCCCCCCCGGGCGCTAGGAATGCTGCACAGCTTTGGTATGATCGCTGACTTGTTTGTTGTCGTGGACACTGTAACAGGCTGATGCTCCACAATGAAGACGAGAACCTGCTCTTGCTTCACCCCACTGAGCAGAACAAGGTCTTCAAGATGGACTTGACCCGCGGTGACGTCGTCGAGGAATGGGTAAGCTAGAATCACCTGACATGTACCTTGCTTGGATCCCTGAGTTTACCTTCCTCCTCTATTGCCCAGAAAACGGCCAGGGAGTACCCCATCAAGGAAGTATGCCCGGAGACCAAGTACGCACAAACGACGTCCACGCCTACTCTGATGGGCCTCAACGGCCAGTCCTTCTACCGCCTCGATCCTCGCCTGCCGGGCGAGAAGCAGGTGTCGAGCCGTAGGTTCGTTCCCCCATCTCCTTCCAGTAACCGATGGTCAACTCCTTGTTCATTATGTGTCTCACCGTCTTCCTTATTGCGGTGCAGCTACATGTACGGCAAGTCCGCGCCTGCTCTGAGCTGCATGGCGACCACCGAGAACGGTCACATGGTGATGGGCAGCCGCAAGGGTGAGATACGGCTGTTCTCTGATAAGACCTTCTCGAGGGACATTGACCCTCTGGCCCGGCTCAAGCCACGAGCCAAGACTACCCTCCCCGGTCTCGGTGGTACGTCACCGGCCCTTTTTCTGCTTCCTCTTGTCTGCGATTCATAGGCCTTACTCGGGCGCTCTTTCTTGTTAGACCCCATCATCGGTATTGATGTCACCGCCGATGGCAAGTGGATTCTGGCGACCTGCCGCAATTACCTGCTTGTGGCCTCCACTGCCTTGGAGAGAGGGACTACCGGTTTCGAGGTACGAAGTCCCATTTCCGTCACCCAACACGCATGCTGCGAACGCGCTTTGCTGACAAGCTATCGTTTGCGTTTCCTTCTTTGTTTGAACAAACAGTCGACGATGGGCAAGGAGAAGCCCGTGCCGCGTATCCTGAGGCTCAAGCCCGAACACGTTGAGTTGATGGAGGGGAAGGTGAGCTTCACGCCGGCGCGATTCAACGTCGGCGAATCCGATGAGGAGCGCAGCATCGTCACCTCCACCGGACCCTACATCATCACGTGGAACTTCCGCAAGGTCAAGCAGAACAAGCTCCTTGAGTACACGATGAAGAAGTATGGCGACATCGTTGGTACGCTCTCCCACCTCCTACGTTCCTCCTTCATTGGCCTCGTCCTTGTTGTTTCGCGTTGGTCTTGGTCAAGCGTCTCACCTCACATCTCTTTCTCCTTCTTCAACAAACAGTCGCCGATCACTTCCGTTACAACCAGGAGACGGCCGTCGTAGTGGCCCTGCCCAACAACGTCACCATGGCCCGCAAGGACGTAGTCAAGAAGCTCTTCTAGGTAGCCGCATCTCGTCACGACCGTAAGCACCGCCGATAGCTTGCCAGCATCGTCCTTCTAAGCCGGGGACGGAGGCACAACTCTTCATCTCCTTTCTTCTTCTTCTTCTTCTTCCATTATGTTCCACACTCGTTTACGCAAGAGCGTTGTTATTTATCGCACGCAACACACGACACGACACGACGCTCGTCAGCTTCCTCGGTAGGTGGAGTAGCCGTGGGCGCTGATGAGGAGGGGGATGTGGTAGTGCTGGCCGGCCTCGAGCTGGAAGACGATGTCGACGTAGGGGTAGAGGAACTTCTCGACGCCCGCCTGCCTGAAGTAGGTCGTCGTGTCGAAGCGCACCTTGTAGAGGCCGGGCGCCAGCGCGGGGAAGTTGTCCTTGGTGGCTGGTGTAGCGAGATGAGCAAATGAAAGGTTGTATAGATGGTGGGGGCAGCACAGCGATGAGCAGTACCTCGGCCGTCGGCGTTGGTTGTGGCCTTGCTGAGCTCCGTCCAGTCCTCGCCTGTGGGCAATGCTGTTCGTAAAGATCGAATGTAAACATTCGCGAAGAGATGGCGATTACCTTGCGCGTTGGCAAACAGGGTCACGGGCATGCCTGCAGCCGGCTTGCCCAGAGTTGTGTCCAGAGCATGTGAAGACAGCGAGGAAGTGGCCATCACGCGTTGAATCAAAACACACAAGGAAAAACGTGGAGAAAAACAAATTCGGCACAAGATGGAGGTGGATCCCACGTCAGCGGCATCTTCTTTGACGGAAGAGGAGGCGGCCCTCTACGATCGCCAGATCCGGCTGTGGGGTGCCGATGCTCAGAAGCGGCTGCGCGTGGCGAATGTGCTGCTGGCCGGCTTTCGCGGCATCCTCACCGAGGTGTGCAAGAATCTGGTGCTCGCCGGCGTCAACAACGTCACCATCCTCGACCAGGATCCCATCCGTCCATCCGATTTGGCCGCCCAGTTCTTTCTACGCGAGGAGGACGTAGGCAAGACGGTACAATCTCATCTGTTTTGAAAAAGATGTCACACGAATTTAATTCATTCAATTGGCGTGTGGCACCACCTCAGAGGGCAGAGGCGCTGGAGCGCATCCAGGTGCTGAACCCGCAGGCCAAGCTCACGTTCGAGAGCGCCGACATCGCCGACAAGGACGAGGACTACCTGCGCGCCTTCAACGTCATCTGCATCTCCAACCAGACCCTGGCCACCATCGTTCGTCGCCCCACGCGCCACCCTACACAAGCGGTTGTGCTGACCTAGCCCCACACCTTGCCGTGTCGTGTGCCGTGTGCGGTCCCATGCAGGAGAAGGTGAACGGCGTCTGCCGCAAGCACGGCATCCCCTTCTACGCCGCCGACTCGTTCGGCTACCGCGCCTTCTTCTTCGCCGATCTGGGCGGCCACAGCTACGTTGTGTGCGCTTCCCCCACCTCACCGTCCCGCGCACGCGCCGCTTGGCTGACCCACCGCGCGTTGTGTGTGCGGTGTGTGCGGTGTGTGCGTGTCGTGCCACGCCAGGGAGGAGGAGAAGCCGAAGGAGGACGAGAAGCAGAAGGAGAACGGCAAGCGCAATGGCGCCGTCGCCGCGCAGCCGCCGGCCAAACGCCAACGCGCCGAAGCCGAAGATCCTCCCGCGCCCAAGACAGGTCTCTCCCCCACACGGAAGGTGACCTTTTCGCGCCTCCCTCACGTGTGCGGTGGTGTGTGTGTGGTGGCAGGCACTGTTGTGGCCGCCTCCCCGCTGTTCGAGATCGTGCACAAGGTGAACTGGGGTCATGCGTCCATGCGACGAGTACCCAAACTCTTCTTTGCCTCCCTATGTACGCGTGCCCCGCCATGACTTCACCCGTCCCCGCTCGCGCAGCCAATTCACCGATGGTGGGTGTTGGGTGTTATAGTGTTGTACATGTGGAGCGGGGAACACGGCCGCCGCCCGTACGGCCTCACCAGCGATGAGCAAGCGACGCTTGTGGCGATGAAGAACGCGTTCCTCAAGAAGCACAACCTGCGAGACAACTTCCTCACCGACGATTTCCTGCTGTGCGTTCTCCGCGCGTGCGTCCCTTGTTGCGTGCGCGTGCGATCAGCGACTGAGGCCTGCTCGTGGTCCTCTTATTTTATTTCTGCTCTCCAGTGAGACAGCGAGAACGGCGGGAGCGGAGCTGAGCCCGATCTGTGCGATCGTGGGCGGCATCCTCGGTCAACAGGTCATCAAGGTCATCTCGGCCAAGGGTGCGATCTCTCTGCCTCTTCTCTTTCCCCGGGGTGAGTGCGTCATCGCTCTAAGCACATTGTTGACCCGTGTTGCGTGTCGTGTCGTGTCGTGTCGTGTCGTGTCGTGTGTGCTCTGTGCAGGCGAGCCCGAGGTGCACAATCTGTTCTTCTACGACGCGCGATCGGCCATGGGCACCGTGGAAGCCATCACTGTCTAACCATTGTCCCACACCCATAACGTGAAGAAGCCTTTGTTTTGACGTCGGATGTATTGGTGCTGGTGGCTTGTTATGGCGCAGGCAGCGGAAGAAGAAGAGGGGTCGCTGTACAGTCGCTGGTGAACTTATAAGCCCAGCCCCGCCCTGTCTTTCTGCTCAGAGGCGATCCTTGATCTTCCGGTTGGTCTGCTTCATGCGCACGTTGGCCGTGTCGATGTCGCGGTTGAGGATCTCCAGCCTTCTGTTGTGGTCGTTGATCTCGTCGCCCATGTCTGCCCAACCACACACACAAAAGTCAGCCTAGAACGAAGAACGAAAGAGAACGAAAAAGAAGAAAGAAAGAAGGACGGTACCGAGCGCGATGAGCTTCATGTCGTCCAGCAGATCGGATATCCGGTCGAGGCCCCTGTCGGTTTCTTTGATCTTTTGCTGCGAGTCCTGGGCGAGGTGCGAGAAGTCCTCCTTGTAGAGGTTCGACGAGCGGTCGCCGCGGTCGTTGTACTTGCCGCGGAAGTGCTGGCCCGATCGCTTGTGCTGGCGGATACGCTCCTCCTCTTCCTCCTCGGCCTCTTCCAGCGCCGTGTCTCTTCCCGGCTTCTGCTTGTCCCGCATCTTGTCGCCCTTCGTCACGTGGTCCTGTGTGTGGGATCGATTGTCAAGAAAACCGTGAGTGCGTGCGGCGTGTTGTGTGTGTGTAACGAGCCCGAGGCGATGTCAGACACGATTGTGCTATAGATCGGGGGAACGCACCCTGCGGCTCTTCTTCGGGGCAAACTTGTTGGCCAGGGCACCGCCCACGGAGCTGATGGTCCGCATCGAACGGTCGGCACGATCCTGCAGCTCCTCGATGTCGTCCATCTCCTCCTGAATCCGCCGGAGCTGGTCGCCCTGCTTGCCGAGGCTCTCGAGCGTGTCGGCTCCGATTTGGCGCGTGTTCTCTGCGAGTGCCTGTTCACGCAACACGCAAACGGTTGCGATTTAGAATTCCAGTATGTTTATAAAGGTAAATGGAGAGCTGGGAAAGAAGAGAAAGGGAGCGTAGTATACCAGCGAGCGCATGACGCTTTCATAAGAGTCATCGGCAATGGCCTCAGACTCGGCGATCCTGCAGCAACGACGGCGCGTCAGTCAAGGCAGGGGACCTTGTTCGCAAAACCCCAAAAGAGGAAGAAAAGTCGCGAGGAAAACAACGAACCGAATAAACAAAACAAGAACCAAGAAAGAACGAAAGCGAATGGGGGGGGGGGCGTACAAGCTCTGTGTGGAGCGTTCGCCGTTGGGTCCCGAAGGATGCAAGCTGGTCGCAGGAGATGGGGAAGGAGTTAGCAATCTCACGGCGGTAGAGGGGGGGGGGACAAGGTAAAAAGAGTACTCTTGGAAGGCTCGCTTCTTGGGGAGGACCATGCCGATCTTGAACGTGATGTTACCATCGACACAGTCGTCCTTGGATGTGGGCGACCTCGCGCGCAGTCGGTAGCGCCGCGGCTCCACGTACTCGAAGTTCACCCCGCCGAAGTCGCCCAACGAGAGGCGCACCTCGCCCAGGAAGATCTGGCCCTTGGTGCCCTTCTTCTTGCTGTTGTTGCGATCCCACACCCGGATGCCGATCTCGCCCAGTTGGTTGCGTCGGTCGGGCGGGATGGGCACCTCGAAGGTCTCGTTCCACTTGGGCTGTTGGGTGGCCCGCACCAGGGCGGTCTCCCAGATGCGGCCCGCGTACTCGATCTCGACGTAGGGGTCGGGCGCGTCGCCGAGCTGGCCCTTCTTGCGGCCGGGCCGCAGGGCCACCTGTGCATTGACGATGGTGAGCTTCGCCGCCAGGTAGTCGGGGCTGCCTGGCGTCTCCCACGACTCGCGCTCGATTATCACTTTGTCCGATTTCTTCGACATGAAGGACAGATCTCTGGCTCTATCGGTTGATTA
Organism: Acanthamoeba triangularis; assembly: GCA_902749335.1. NCBI lineage: Eukaryota > Discosea > Longamoebia > Acanthamoebidae > Acanthamoeba > Acanthamoeba triangularis. Next base: position 10,177 of record CACVKS010001262.1, read on the forward strand.
GCTTTCAATGCAAGCTCTGCTGATCGATTCGGATCTCTGGTGTGCTTTCAACGCTTGATTCTTGCTGAATCACCTCCGATTTGTGCTTCTACTCGCTGCGAATAAAATGAAGCGAGTTCTTCCGCAGAATTTCAGTGCGATGGAGAAAGAATGCGAGGAATGGGGCGACTGAGGTATGTTGAATATTTTTTGAGTTTTTGAGTTATGTTACGGGTGGCCGTTGGTGTGGCACACCCAAGATCGGATGTGACATCAGCGGCACAGAAGAGAGGCGAGAGCCAGGGTGGGACGTGTAGATTTAACCAGTACACGATCGTCTCCTCGCTCTAGTCTCACTAGGGAGCAGAGATGGACAGAGGCAGGTCGTCTATTTGACGTCCTTCTTGGCCCTCTCGGAGACGGCATCCTCGGAGATCTCAGCGGCGTCGGTGGCCTGGACCTCAACCTGAATGCCGACGAGCTTCTTCTTGATGGAGTCCTTGGTGGAGGTGTACATCATCTTGGACTTGATGGGGGCAGAGTCGGGAGCCCTAACAAGAGGAACACGAGGGTAAGAAGCTGGAACAACCGGTAACGTAACGCGCCCCATTCGAACAATCAAATGGCGCCCCCTCAAGATGTGGAGTGGTAAATAAAAAGGGAAGAGCCTTGGATATAGTACCAGAGGATGAAGGTGATCTTGTTCCTCTGACCGCCGTCAACCTGGAACTCGTAGTCGAAGATGGCATAGCGGCAGTCCCTCTCGGGGAGCTGCGACTTGAAATCCTCGTAGGTGGCGTTGGGGCCACCGACGTGCTCGACGACCACCTCAGTGTTGGAGGGGTTCATCTTGAAGGTGACATAACGGTGCTGGTGGCCGAGCTTGAGCTCGTTGAACTTCTGGACGCAATCGTCAGAGACAGCA
>CACVKS010001263.1:0-11079 GCA_902749335.1 Acanthamoeba triangularis
AAGCAGTAGAGTGGCTGTAGTACCCTTGGCGGCCGCAACGAGGGCTTCGGCCTTGGCGATCTGCGCCTTGGTGGACTTGACGAGGTCGTCGACGGCGGAGTCGGCGACGTAGGCCTCAAGGGCCGGGACGAGTGAGGCCAGCTCCTCGAGGCCCTCCATGGCCGTGTTGAAGTAGTTCTCCACATGGGGGCGGGTGATAAAGTCGCCCAGCTTGTCCCGGGACTTCCGGACCAGATCGACCAGCGGCTTGGACTCGATGCGCGCCTTGGCCAGCGGGATGTTCTTGTTGGCCTTCTCGACGTTGTCCTTGGCGCTCTTCAGGGTGTTGGTCACGAAACCGTTGACGTCGCCGAACTGCTCGAGCGCGGGCAGCAGGCCCTGCAGGTGCTCGAGCGCCTCCATGGCCACGTTGTAGGCGTTCTCGTCGTGCCACCTGTTGATGAAGTCCTGCAGCTTGCTCGACCAAGATGCAACCTCCACGCGGAGCGTTTCCACCGAGCCGTCCTGCTGGTACTTGTTCAACTGATCACCCCAACCCACACCTTGAGGTCAGGACCACCACGTCACACAGGGTGAGCGGGGAGGCGAGGCGAGCTTACGGCGGCGTCGGCGTCGGCAACGGTCTGCATCGCGGCGGCGACGACGGCCTTGGGCTGGGTATCGCCGGGCACGCTGACGCCGACGTGCTGCTCGAGCTCCGTCGCGTTGGTCCACAGCTCGTCCTTAAGCCGGCGGATGTCATTCGCCTCTGCACGAATACGACCGCCACCACCACACTCGTGAGAACCGGTGACACGACGGAAAGGATCGTGCTGACGTGGCGGTGGGCGAGAGGCGGCAGCGAACCTTTCTCGTTACAGATGCGGCCGAAGAGGACGCCCTTGAGGTGTCGCTGCTGGGCGTCGGTGGTCTTCAGCTGCTCCACCACCTTCTTGAGCTGCTCCGCACCCTGGTCGGCGGTCGAGGCCAGGGCCAGCTTGTTGGCGGCCTCCGCCAGACCCGCCTGGAACGTCGGCACCTTGGCCTTGGCCTGTGTGCGACACCACCACCAGCCCACGCTTTAGCTCACAACCCCCATCCCCCGAAAATTGTTGCGCGAAGTCGACTGTACCTTGTCGAGGGCGCCATATTTGGCGATGAAGACCTCGAGCGCGGGCTGGAGCTCGGCCACGGCATCGGCCAGCTTCTTCAGGTCCGCTTCCGCTGTTGGGCAGGAGGAGCACGACACGGTCAGCACTGAAAAGATGAGAAACTATTTTCTTTTTCGTTTCTTTCTGCCCGATAGCGAAATTGAAGGACCAGTCTGCCAGCAAGGAGTTCCTGCGCCTGACCGAACGTGCTTGGTGGATGATGCGGGATGAAGGAGAAGGCGTACCAGGCCTGATGGCGGAGCCGGGCACGAAGATGACGGCGCGAGCGGCGTCCTGAGCCTTCTTGAGGAGCGCATCGATGGCCTTAATTTCGGCGTCGACCTCCTTGGCCTTGCTCGCTCCGTCAATCGCCGCAGCCGCCTGCAACACCGCAGCCTCCAGCGCCGGCAGCTTGGCCTGCACCTTGGCGTCCGACCTATCCAACTATTTCCCGTACACACAAAAATAAGGAAATGAATTATTGCAATATAGTTATAAATTAAATGTCTATAAAAGCCAAAAAACAAACCGCACCACCATGTGTGGTACGTATCTAGATATTTAATTGACTATTATCTCCGTATGGCAAAGAACGAAAGCGACGGCCGGAAAGAAGGAAGGAGGCGGGTGATGGTTGAGGGGGGTTGGTTACCTGGGCGATTTTGTCGTTGAGTTGGTTGAGGAAGTTCTGCGCCTTGGGTGCCTCGTTGGGCATGAGGTGGAGGAAGCGAGACGAGTTCTCCAGAGAGCCCTTCAGGGCCTCAGCTTCGCGCAACAGAGCGTCCATCGGTTCTTTTGTGGTGAGGTAGTAGTAGAGTTACAGAAGTCTCAAGGGTCTGTGGTGGTGCACAGGAACGGCGGCTTGTGGTGTGTGCTGCGGAGCGCGGCGACCTTCGCACAAGGACGAGAAAATGACACTAGTAAACGCCGGCTCCGGTTTGGCTTTATGTACGCTTGAAGGGCCGCCGCGATTGGTCGACACCCGGCGAATGAGCGCGTAAATTGCTCTACCAAGAAGTGGCCGCCGCGAAGAGCGCAGGGTTCCGGACCCTTTCCCTCTACCTGGAAGGCCCATCTTGCGGACCGCCAGATCTGCTGCATCACACGGAGTGTACTGGGGCATCGCATCACTACCTTGGAGAATGGAGGCGGTGTTATTTCGTTGTTGTCTGGTCCGCACACACCCGTTGTGAGGGCTTGAGATGAGCTCTTGAAGAAGCAGACATGTTGATGGTCCGTGGGGCACTTCAAGGGAGGCCGCTGCGGAGAAAAGAGAAATGCTCAAAGGCTTGGGAGATGAAGCACAGCCCGAAGAGTTGTCGGGGGCAAAGGCGGCGTTCCAGGAAATTAGGTCTCTTGTTGCGTACTTGGAAATTATGGGTTGGTGTCTATTTACACACTTACAGTATCTACATCTCTCCACTTACAAGCTATCTACATGTGGAGCACCTTGCCTCCGTCACGCACAGTACCCTCGTGGGCGGTGTGCTCGACTTCGGCAACGCGCTGTTGGTCGACGACGGCCACCATCTCGTCGGTCTCCACCACCACTTCCGTGTGGGGGGCGGACACCGCGTGAGCGACCGACGGCGGGATGATCTGCTGCTTCACCGACGGCTTCAGTCGGCACGATTGGTCCAGCGTGAGGTCGCCAAACACGTAACTGCGCATTACAACAATAACAACGATGAAGATGAACAACAACAACGAGAAGAAGAAGAAGAAGAAGAGCGTTGTCAGTCGCGTGGTGGCGTCAAGTTGCGCGAGGAGAGGGATGGAGAGGTACCGGTATTCACAAAATTCGGGGTACTTGCACTTAGCAGCCAGGTAGTCCCACGCGCAGTCATAGTCCCCGCGAGGCACTCGTGCATGCTGTCGGCCAATGCGAAAAGAGAGCCAGCACTTCAGTGAGAGTCTCTTCACTTTGAGAGTAGGTGAACGCCAGGGACTGTGTGGGCTACCTTGTGCGCAAACGAGCCAAACGACGGAATGGACGGATTCCCTTCGCCGTATTCACCCGCCATTTGCTGCAGGACTGTTGGGTGGAGCAGGACAGAGGTCAGGCCTGTCATATGAGCTGTGGGACGGGGAAATTGGGCGTACTGGAATGTTCGTGCAGGATCTCCTCTGCAAACTCGCGCAGGAAAACGCGGTTCTTGATGACGTCTCGGTGGTCGACCGCGTCAATCTCCCATACGGCAGTGGCCGAACCACGTCCGGTCTTATTCACGGACTCGTAGAAGGTGATCAACGGCTCGCCTGGTGCGACAGTTAGAAGTGGTTCGCTGTGGCCATGGAAAAAGGCAACGCACCTTGCACAATGATGTCCTTGTTCGGGTCGTCCTTGTTGTAGAAACGCTGCGGAATCTTGGTGACGGTTACGTCGTCGCCCAGCCACTGGTGGCACCACGACAGGGACACGTAGGGGACCGTGCCATCGCCTGCAAAGAGCCAACGTGCTAGGTTAGTAAGACCACTTGACAAGGTCCACTCAAATACATTCTACGCGGGGGGACGTCAGCGCACCAGACTTGGTGTTGCTGCCGGATGGGTAGGTAGCGCCGGTCAGCTCAGAGTAGATCCTGCCCTTGTCTTCGTAGGTGATGTCCTCAATGCGCCACTGTTCCCTGAGCAGATCGGTGGTGTAGTGGTACCCCAGTTCGGTGCGCATGTTGATACCTGTGCCGAGGCCGCACCACGAACCAATTCGAAATTTAGCCAACCACATAACTACGCCACCAACGTCAGCTTCGGTGTGCGAACACGTACCGTAGGCGCAGATGACTTTCTTGATGGGCGGGCGAGACCAGGGCGTGTAGTGTTCCATGACGGGATCGGAGAGGTAGTATTTGTTGATGATGTTGACCGTGTTGTTGACCTTGCTGTCGACTGGGGCGATGTCGTTCAGTGCGTCGAGGATCTGTGACGAGTTGTAGACCTGCGTCCACGGGAAGGGCTTAACCTTGTCGTTCTTCCGCGCCCTCTTTCTCAGCTGCTCCTGTCGCTTCTGCAGCGCCTCGGCCTTCTGCTGATCATTCGTTTCATTGCTCCGTTCGTATTCGGCGTTGGCTGCGGCCAAGAGCGCCTCCTCCTGCTGCCGGATGGCTTCGGTGTCGCGCTGCTGCTGTGTCTTGGCCCAGTCAGCGTTGGCAGTGATGGTGATGAGGTTGTCGATCGGCCAGATGTTGCTGTGCTCTCCCCGAGGGTTGAACGGAATGTTCCACGAAGGTGTGCCAAACCTGCACGAGACAGCAACAAAAGCCCATTGTTTGGGTAGTTGAGTAGCAGTCCATTGGATGAGAGGGGGGGGGGAAGTACGTGGAGGCCATTTCCCGGGCGAGCTCGGGGCTGATGCGAGGAAGACCAAAGGTAACACCACTCATGATTCCCTCAAAGGCTTGCGGCGCGCCTGCCGAGTTGATAGAGAGGTGTGAGTTTGAGCGAGGAAAGTGAAAACGGAAAGGGCGAGTCGAAGGTCGGGCGTACCGAGCAGGGGAGCACCAACGGCCACATAGGCAGCGATGTTGTCGTCGAGCCACGCTTGGTACTTGTCCTCCTGGTAGTCCTCAAGCCACTCCAGGAAATACCTGAAGATGTTGTTGCCTGACGACGACGAAAAAGGAGGTGAGCGAGGTGGTCGCCCAATGCGCACGCGGTCGTGGCGGCGTACATACCCATGGAGTGGGCCATGACGATGAGGCCGGGGTGGGCGAGCTTCTTCGTTCGGCGCTGGGTCTCCACGGTGAGCTCGATCTTGACCATGAGCGACCGGAAGAAGTAGTCGCGCTCCTGCAGCTTGCTGGGCGCCAGGCGGAAGTCGTAGGGCGCCGCCACGATCGTCGTGCCCGGCTCGTAGTCGAAGATCTCCACCATGGCGCGCACGAACTCTTGCCACACGGTCGACAGAGGCCCGGTCAAGATCCCTGCAACCGCCACATCGTGTGTTAGGCGTGGCGAGCCTGGGCTGAAGTGAAAAGAAGTAGCACCGTACCGGGGTCGAGCTCGCCGATGGCGGTCATGCCCTCGCCGGGGCGAAGCTTGCACCCATTGGGCGGGTCGGAGAGGTCCTCGGGCACCAGCTTCATGCAGTCCACCCAGCACGTCGGGGCGCCCAAGATCTTGGCCACATCGATCCAGACTCTAGGTGCGTTGGCGACCACGGACGAGAAGGTCAGAGTCAGCTTACGTCGTCTCCGTAATCAAGGGTCGACGGTTGTTCAACACTATTATGACCACTACAACTCACCTGTCGGCGAGGTTGTAGCTGAAGGGGAAACAGTCCTTGAAGCGCCAGTTGTAGAGCTGCGAGCTGGCGAATCCGGGCAGGAGCAGCACCGCGTTGTGGTCGCCGGAGGCCATCGACTTGGCCGCCGAACTGCTGGATGGCGACGACGTTGCCGCCGAGGCATCAGATGATGATGATGGCGTCGACGAGGAGGAAACGGACGAGGAGAAGTTGTTGTGGTCTCCCGTGGCGGATGAGTGGATGTTGATGCTGTTCTCCTCCACCGTGTAGTTCACCACCGGGTCCTCTTCTTGCTTCTCGAGCTGGCGAGGCGCGTTGACAAGGAGAGGCGAATTGGGAACGAGAGATGGAGCATTGGGCGAGGAGGTGGAGTTGGCCGAGCTGTGCGGGCCGCATGGGGTGTCCAAGTGGTTGAACGAGTTGGGAGCGCGGTCGTAGGTGTGTCGGTCGTTGGCCTGCGCGCATAGAGCGATGGCGACGATGCACATAAAGAAGATAGAGAAGAGGTGCCGGAGTAGGCAGGGGCCGTGACGTGGCCGTTCTCGCGACTGCCAGGTCATGACGTGTGAGTCCAGCAAGATGTCAATCGCTGAACGGGCTGCCAAAGGAGGTCGTGAGGTCGGCTCTTACTGCGAATGGACAAATCGTGAAACGAAGGAAAGAAATCTGCTCTCATTCGACCGAGAATTGGGAACTGGGGCATACCTGATGAAAATTATGAAGATATAGAAGATGAAGATTAAGATGGCTTAGGCTCAGTCGGTTGGCGGTCTGTATCTGGTCAATGCCAGAGCATGGTGCCGGTAGTTGTCAGAAGTCCAGACGACTTGTGGCAGGCAACTAACCCCAGCTGGCAGAACAACTGGCAAAGAGGCAACTAACCAAGGCAACACCACAACAAAACTCGCGCAGAACACCCGCACCCGGCGGCCCTGCTAACGCGCACGTTTTGCGCTCGATTTCCTCGCCGGCCGCACCTTTTCTTTTCTCCGACCTCAGATCACGCCACCAATCGCATCTTTTTTTTGTTGAATTGAATTATTTTTTTATTGTTTGCAGGCCCACCAGGTGATCAAGCCGAGAGGGGGCTCTTCTTGGATTCGTCGGGCGATGAAGGGGAGCTGGGGCGTGAGGAGGCGGGCGATGATCGACTGGTGGGCGCGGGCTGGATGGCCGGCAACTTGATGGCGGCGCCTCCCGCTGGTGGCACGGACGAAGAGGTGTTGTTGAGCAGTGACGAGGCAGAGGCCGACGTGGTGGCGAAGGAAGGCAGAGTGAAGGGCATGAAGGGAAGAGAAGAAGAAGAGAGCGACGATGATGACGAAGATGAAGACGTTGAAGACGATGACAAAACCGAAGGATCCCTCATGCGCAGCGGTGGGAGAGGGAGAGGGGGTGGAGAGGAAGCGGACCCGGGCGCGATAGAGGGAAGCCGTCGGGCGAGGGTGGTCAGATTGTGGGAAAGCGGACCCAAACCGCCGGCGGGAGTCGGCGGAAGGGGAGGAAGGCCGCGCGCCAGAAGCACTCCCGCGTCGCCGCCCGAAGAAGCGGCTGACGAGGTGCCGGAGCCGGCAAAGGCGGAGAGTAGTGGGAGAGCGGAGGTGGAGCGGGACTTGACGAGCGGCGCCAGAGAGCGAAGCGGTGGCTGCGACGACGACGAAGTAGAGGAGGCAGAGGATGTCTGCGGCGATGACGGCGGCACCTTGGACAGCTTCTCCCGCGGGTGGTGCCCGCCTTCGAGCTTACGTGGCGGCGACGGCGCTATCAGCACCGGACCTTGGCCCGACTGACCGCCGTGCGGCGCCTCCTTGCCTTCACTTCGGTGGCTCCTCCTCTCGCCCGGCCCGAAGGTCGTCACACCGGCCGCCGACGGCGCCTTGCTGCTGCTGGACGTCCCCTCGTGGTTGCCGGTGTGGCCCGGCTTGGAGCGACTCGAGGCAGAGGTTGTAGTCGACGCAGGCGGGAGGGGCTTCTTGTTGTTGGGCGAAGCCGCGGGCGCACCGGCGCTCGCTGTCGATGTGGGCTGCAGTTGCGCCGTAGGCTGCTGCTGGATCTGGGCCATGGCGCTGTAGTGCTGATTGAGCATCTGCTGCTGGAGGTATAGCTGCTGGAGGAGCACCGCCTGCTGCGGCGTGAGCTGCATGCCCGAGGCGGCGATCTGCGGGGCCAGCTGGGCGAACTGCTGATTGAGTATCGCCTGCTGCTGCTGGAGCTGCTGCTGGAGCTGCTGCTGCTGCTGAGCCAGCGACGCGGGTTGAGCCGAGGCCGGGCCGGCGTTCTTTGCCGTAGCCGCGTCTGTCGAGGCAAGTTGCTTGCCCCCGGACTGCCAGCCCCCGGGGGCCTGGCTTGTCTTCTGAGGGACGGGCTGGTGCTTACTCGAAGAGGGCAACGGGGTCGCCGCGATCTCGGACGAAGCGGCCCGCTTCCGTGAGTTCTGCTCCTGCGCCTTCCTGCCGATTGACTTCAAGACGGTCGAGTTGTTGCTCTGCGCAGCGGTCGGCTGGATTGGGGGAGACTGACTTAGTTTCACAGCAACAACAGCGGGCTGCAGACAAAATAACGCACCAGAGAAGTTGCGGAAGGGGCCGGCTTGAGCGGCGTCAGCTGTGATGGAGCGGCAACGTTGTACGGACGCAGGGTAGGAGCGCCGGCAGCACCGGGTGGGACTGCGAGACCCAGAGCCGCCAGCTGGGCAGCTTGCTGCGAAGTCATCGAGGGCGCAGGCAATATTGCCTGCTGTCCCGAGGAAGCTGCGGCGCCGACCGGTTGTTGCTGCGCGGCGGCCGAAGGCAGGTAGGCCATGGCCACCTGCTGAGGCCCAGACGCGCGTTGCTGCGTCGGCTGCTGCGGTTGAGCCGGCTGCGGCGGAGGCTGTTGACCGAGGGCAGTCGCGAGCTGGGCAAACTGCGGCGGTAGCGGCTGGCCCGATTGTAGGTAGAGCAGCTGCGCTTGGATCTGCTGCGCCAGCGGTGCCTGCAGGTGCGGCGGCATGGCTGCCAGAGTTGGAATGAGCGATGCCAGCGCTTGCATCTGAGCCTGGGCCTGGGCCTGGCTCGCTCCGGCAGAGGCCGGTGGCGGCGGCGAGGGAGACGCCCCGGTCGTTGTGCCGCCGGATCGCGCTACAGCCTCCGCGGACGGTGCGTTGCGCCCGGTCGCCGCCGAGGCTGCAGGCTCGAGCTTGACCACAGCCGCGCTTGACGTTCGCTGGCTTGCGCCTTGGTGCAGCGACGACGGAGGCTGAGAAAATGTGGAGACAGATGTCAGAGACTGTGGTCAGAGTTTCGTATCGTGAAGGTTTAGGTTGGTGAGGGTGTTGGCCCGTACCTTCTTCGCTGAGCCCTCCTCTGACTTGGCGTTGTTCTTCTCGCGCAGTCTACGCGCTTCGGCGGTGGGATCCAGAGTGAAGGAGACCATCGCCTGGGCCTTCGGGTCGGGCAAACCCTAAGGCGTGCCAAGGGCGAGGCAAGAAAACGGTCACTATGTGGTGCCACACGACACACACACAGCGAGGGATCTCGTGTACCATGAGCAAGTTCTGTCGCTGTTGGTAGTAGATGTAGTACGCTGTGGCTACGTGGGTTGCACATCGCTTGTACATACGCGGCGGCTGTGTCCACACCAAGAAGCGGTTGAGTTCCAACGGCAACGCGAACATTCTCAGCTCGCCTCGAGGGGACAAGTGCTGGGTGGGGCATACCGGCAGAGACGAAAGCGCCGAGGCGGCGTTGCCCAGAGCAGGCCTCGGGTCGAAAATGGCCACCATTGGTGGAGCGGTGTTCTTGTCGACATTATTTGCTGCTCCGCCAATGGCTGTTGGTGTGGAGAAGGCAGAAGGCGGTGCTGTTCGTTCCACCTTGATCGAACCCAACTCCGGCGATGGCTCTATCGAGAGAGGAAACAGTAAGAGTGGTCCGTCGCCACTTGGTTGGGGAGTGGGACAAAGTAAGTACCGCTGGTCTTCTCCTTGGGCACGACGTGACCGCCACCAGAGCGGCGTACGGGAACGAAGGAAGACGTCGAGGCCGAGTGCATCCGCTGTGTCTCGGTCGTTTGTTCGGACTTGATTTCGGGCGACTTGCCGTTGCCTGTCACACCATCACCATCATCACACACGTCAGCCCCTGCGCCGCTGGCCCACGGCACGGACAGAAAGCGGTGTGCGCGTACTTGATGCAAGCATGGCCAAGTTGAGAAGGGCCTCTGCTCCTTCGTGGTGGTCTACACCCTTGGCTTCTTCCTCGGCGTCGTTGTCGTCTTCGTCCGCGCGATTGTCGTGTCGGTGGTCCTTGTGCATCAGCTTTGCCCGTTTCCTTTCGCCTTCGTCGCCTCCCCCGTTTCCTTTCGCCGCCGCTGCCGTTCGCGTTCGACTCCCGCTGCGGCTGCGGGTCTGCCGGGCCTCGATCGCGGTGTGGGTGTAGTTGCGCCGACTGTCGGCCTTCCGTGGCTGCTCTCGTTCATCGTCCTCGTCCTCGTCCTCGTTCTCTCCTCCGCTGAAGTCATCCGATCCATCTTCACCGTCGTCGTCCTCGTCGCTATCCTCCTCCGATTCGTTCTTCCTGTGTACACTCGGCCCTTCGCAGTAATCGTCGTCATCGTCGTCGACGCTTCGCCGTCTTCGCTTTCGCGCGGGCTGTGCGGCCGCCTTCTGACGTCTCGCCCCTCCGGTGCTGTTGCGCCTCTTCGCTTGGCTCTGTCTGCGCGGCCTCTGTACCCTGGCCGCCTCTTCTTCCTCCTCCTCCTCGATAGCCCTATCGAGCTGAGCCTCCGCCTCTTCATCGTCTTCGGAGATGTGCAGTCCGGGCGACGCGTGCTCCTCCTCTTCGTCCGCTACATCGGGCTTGTGTCGTTTGTTGTTTGCCTGGGCGTGGGTTCCGCACACAGCACACCCAGAGAGAGAATGTAATTAAATGTTCATTTACCACAGGTTTCATGACACCACAAACATTAAAGGGGCCACACTACAGCAACAGTGTCCCCATCTCATCAGATGGCCGACAACATTGGGCCCAAGACGTGTCAATCGAGCTTTCGTGGTACTGTGTGCCTAGGCCCGATTGGTGAGAACACACCCCGGCTTTCCTTTTCCTTGGGCCAATCAGCGCCACGCCAGCCAAGAAGCGAACCGGAGGAAAGGTGGTGGTAGAGTAGAGTTGGTGGCCAACACCAAGATTTAATCCGAATTGATGAGCCAGAATTTGCTTTGGCTTCATCGAATCTTCTACCATTGATTTGATTCATTTAAAAAAAAGACAACTTTAAAAATAAATAATGATTGTTCAGACTGGGGTTGGGCACCTTGTTCCTTTCCGCACTGCGCTTGCTTCGGGTGAGCATCTTCTCAAGACCTTCCAAAGGTCCACCCACGCTACGTGACCAAAGTTTTTCGTTTAGAATCAATCTAAAAGGTCAAGCGGGTTGGAAACACGGCAATGGTCCCAGGCAACCACACACCTTCTACCTTCGTCGTTGGCTATTTCTTTCGTCTGTAGGGGGGCAAGCTCTTCTTCCTCCGCTCTCAGATAAAGATTTCTCTTCTTCTCCTTCCTGGAGAGAGCGTGGCGTAGAACGGGGGGTGGTGTTATGGAGCGGACAATGACCCGACGACAGGGGTGAAAGAGACGTGCGGCGATGTTCTGCTTCAGACCAATGATATCCCGCAACGTTGAAGATTGGGTCCGGCGGAGTCCAGCGCACTGTTGTGGT